>JAOYSI010041285.1:0-63462 GCA_025775065.1 Hiodon alosoides
AAAGGATCTGCTGCTAATGTCTTGGTGCCAGATACCACAGCACACCTTCAGAGGTCTAGTGGAGTCCATGCCTCGACCGGTCAGGGCTGTTTTGGTGGCAAAAGGGGGACCTACACATATTAGGCAAATAATGTTATGGTTGATCGGTATATACATTATTATTTTATATATATATATATTGCTAAATAATTACTGGAACAATTCAAGGCAAGTGCCTCAAGGATACAGCAATTGTTTGACTCGTATATAGAAGATTGCTGGTTCAAGTCCAACGTCCTAACCATTACACCAACAGCTAAACCCGATACGGGTTTATTATTTGCCGGACCAAAGACTGTGCTGAATATGGGGAGAAATTGCAACTCTCAACGTTCTTCAGGGACCTGACCAAACGGGCCAACATGAAAACAAACCTGACCCTACAGCGTCACCCAACCAGAGCCTGGACCACTAAACACCATCATAATCATCCAGTGACAAATTAGAACAAAAAGAAAAATGACAGTATAAAATCTATGCACTATAGACAGATAACCCCCTACCCTCCCCTGCTGTTTTCAAATAAACAAGTTTTTGTCCATATCACAGCCATTTTTATCTGTCTTTTAAAAGCTGACTGAGCAAGGCTAAATGTGGCAGGCAGTAAATAACAAACATAAATGTGTCCCACTAGATGACTGGCAGACATGAACCCATCCAACATAAATAAGAAAGCGTCCGTTTCCAGGTTTTAAATAATAGCCACCAGTCACCATGGACAAGATAAGGGTGCCCCAGGTGTTTATATTTATGGGGGTAACACACCGCCTATTCTTTTGATTCAGTTTTTCTCCATTCAACTGAGCGTCTGGAAGATGGAAAAGAGAAGGAGACTCCTGGCCTCTTATTTCTGCCCGGTGACACAGCAGGTGTCATCTTGTAAGACTAAGCAACGGGGGTGATCAGGGTTCGGAACAAGTACGATTCACATGTTACTCCCCCCCCACCTCACCCTCCCTTCTCAAGTCACTTATTCCTATTCAACCCGAAAGTACGTGGAAGGTGCCAGTGGTCCCCCTGTTGGCCAGATGGTGGCCAGGGCAGCGTACTCACTATTAACCCTCATCCTTCACCAAGCAAGCACACCGAAAGAGGGATGCAAAACTGGCTGCTCTGCATGACTGGAGTAAGCTCTCAGACTTACCACTGTGACGCTGCGCAAGTTCACAACCTTCCAATATGATTAAGAATGCAATCGCTGCCTATCGTCAAAAAATTGTTTAACCAAAACATAAATAATTCAGGTAAAGGCCATTACTCACAAATGATATTTAAAGTTCACTGACCACCATTGAAAATAAACTAACTCCTGGCACCTTGTTAGAAATTCTTATCAGTAAATTATATCTAGTGAGGCCCTCTAAATGTTGTAGGTTTTTTATTTAAATTTTACACGTGCCAAAAGGACAGCTGGAGAGATGGCGAACAAACCCTGAAAATAAAATTCAGTAAATTCTGAGTTAAAAACACTGTCCAAGAAAAGGTGGGATCAACAATTTGAGGGGGGGGGGCACACTACTACTGAATTAACTTCTGTTTTTTGGCTTTCGCATATATTGACCAAGGTGGTGGTGGTAGTGGGGGAGGTTGGGCAGGCGACACACTATAAATTTCACAGAGGTGTTCAAAAGGAATTAATAATCACGTCATTTTAAATGTGCAATTGGGGAAACGGAGACACTTCGAAAGGTCTGCCGTTTGAGGGGATTTGTATGGGCCTGCTTAATAGCTACGTTTGTTACGATTAAACGTCACCACCGCCCTCTCCCAAACCTGCTCCCTAAACCAACAGCTGTCCTTATGTAGTTTTTTATGTTCACAAAACTAAACTGCTATCAGCACTTGGGGCTGTCTTTAAAAAAAAAAAAGATCAAAGTACCCAGAACACTTTAAAAAAATTCTTCCTAGTTAAGTAATGTGTTCTGTATTGAATAAATAAAATCTCTAGTATGGTGAACGTGAGGCGCGGTATTTTTCACACGTTTTCACAAAATTTCTCAGGTTGCCAATTAATGTCACTTGACCAGAACCACTGCATATATTTGCATATCGGGTTTCTTCTTGCTTTGTCAAATTGTGAATTAGCTATCCAAAAATACATGTATTGTGCATCTAAATATCAGATACGATATACTCTCTGGTCGAAGTGTACACGAAGGGATATTTGTTGTGATGAGGCATACAGAGTAGACTCGTTACTATCAGGATATTGTGAAAGCTGTACATATTCATGATAACCGGTTTAAAAACACTTCCTAAAACTGCCAATTTGTCCTTTGTCAAAATCGATCAACTACAAAATCCTTTCGCATTGACAAGCCATACTTTATAGCAGATGCGCGCGCGCTCGCACACACACACAAAACAATTAGAGCCAAGGGGCTATTACTAATCTGCATTACAATGAACAAACACAATCCAAGTATCGACATATTATTTTCAGAATGTACTGTGCTTCAATTCTCTAAGCAAGACGCAGAAACAAGCAGCTGAACTGTAGGACTTGGCGTCCTTTAAAAATATTTACATATCTTCGTTTTTCAAATATAATTCAAATGAGTAGCATTCACTGAGATAACGACGGCGCGTCGTTTTCAGATTTATTTAAACTAAATCAGGCTGATGGTAAAAACCCATGCAAACTGGTCCTTACAAGATCGTTGCTTCGTCCAGTTTATGCAAGCAAATACAACATCGGTCACTTGCAAAGTATATTACATCTTACCTTCTTTGCTCTCCGTTTGGTAGCCGGCTCGGTATATGATCTTAAAGAGCCATCGTAAGGACTTGCTTGGCTACCAAAACCGCCTCGTGTGTGAAAAGCGAATAAATGAAAAGTGATGACAGACTGGCTCAGAGAAAGACGAACAGTTCAAGCGCAGTTAGAATACTTGGGTCGAGAGAACGCCGCAAAGCAATCTCGCCAGTGCCGACGTTGACATCAGAAGACCGCTTAAGGTGGTTCGCTGTGCGATTTAAGTCACTTCTGCGTTCCGTTAACTTTATTCCACTCATTTCTCATCGTCGCTAAATTTTGAGCACACAGACGACATGCAGTCATTCACGAATCGACATTCTATGGAATATACAGTGTATTATCAATACTTCATATTGGGAATGTCTGATACTTCCTCATTACTAATTAATTAATTCAGGTCCTAAAAAGCAGGTCCAAGCCACCGAAACACTCTCCCAATGCAAACAAAGAAATGTATATCTCCAGACAGAAGTGCCCTGTTTGTATTGCAAGGTGAAGTCGTTCACATGCAAGCCTTTTTTGAAAACGCAGATGATATCGTCATATAAATGCGCAAATAAAATAAGACCACGGTGAATATTGATCTGCGGCAGTTTAGAGGAAAAAAATGCTACAAAAATACAGACGTATAAAAAAGTAGCACCTCCCATTAGTAAAGTTCCCAGGGAAGAAACGTCAATGGAAAAACTGTCAGTTAAGGCCACGTTAACTTTCACAAAGAACGTAAACACTAACCCAGACAGGCTGGTTCGGATATATTAAGGTTTTGTGTAAAGCTCTTCGCGTTAACCTATTCCAGTCGAGGAGAAAAATAGTTTTGTATTACGAATTGCCAGATTGCCAATAATTCAACTTAATTTAAAGGGTTTACATAAATAATTTAATGGTCAATAATGGAATGGACTTATGGCCAAACTAAGAATAATTTATGCTAACAATTGACTACCCAGACCTTTCTGGGGTAGTCAATTGTTGCGGACAAAAACCGCAAATTGCACCACTGAACTGTTTTTTTGGGGACATTTCAAAACGAATATCTCTGCAGTTTCCGACTGGGTACAATTAACTTCAGCTTACAGAGCATTTTCAGATATCCAACAGCTGAAAAGTGTCCTACGATATACCGTTTTTATTTCAACTCCCGATCGTCATTAATGGGGCCTAAAAGTTAATGCATCATATTTACTTTAAAGCACATTACTCTCCATTTTCGTTTATTTGAGTGTTTCAAACATAAACCATAGAAGCAATGAAAACATACACAGCTGCACATCACTATACAATCAAGCTACACAAATGTACAGTCAGCATTAGGGTCAGGCTATTTACAGAAAAAGATGGAATATATATCATGGCACATATGCCTTGGGCAGCAGACAGGTAAAAAGGATATATACAAATGTATCTATGTCATTTTCAACGGCCAGAATGTCCACTCGGCTCCTTTTCCTCCAAGGTTTGTTCATTGCTGCACAATCGATTGGGTTCATTAACTGGCAGTAACTCCCTTCCCCGGAGTGGAAGAACACCGGTTAAGGCTGCTCTGGACAAACTCCTTCAGGCCCTGAAACCCTTGGCAGAAGAGGAACTCCACGTACCAGTCCCACCGCTTCCCTAACTGGAGGTAAACACACTGTCCGTCAAACACATTGCGCACGGAATCCCCGGATCCAATCAGCCAATCAAATATTAACAACCACAATTCTAAGGTGCGGTGCAAACACATTAAAAAGGAAATTGAGTTTAATACCTTTATGGAATTGAGGTTCAGCTCCTTCCCAGGCCAACACTGATGGGGGGGGGTAAAAAAAAAGATTTCCCCTTTATTCACAAAAAGATCAAATTTGATGTCGGAGCAAAAAGTGAACTTGTGTTATGAAACACATTAAAACACAGAGGTCTCGCAGCACTATTAATAATAAAATGTCATGCACTGGGTCATAAATTAAACATACACTAATACCACCATTATCATCTCAAAGACTTAAGGCTGGACAAGTGGGAGGACTGAACACAAACTAGACAGCTGTGCCAACATCACAAGCTCCACTTGCAATACACCAGTGAAATTGATAGCTCTTTATTAAGCATAAAACATGAGAAGAATTTTTAAACGCCTTTCAAGAAGTGAGCAAAATTCTTGTTAACAGACGCATCCTCGAGTGGTAGAGAACTCTGTGTACTTACACTGTGGTGAAAGTCGAGGGCAAAGCCCATGAAGGCCGGGTGGTGGACCAGGTCGTAGCTCATCCAGTACTCCGACACCTTGCTCTGCACCAGCACCTCCTCATTCAGCTCCATGCTCATTCCAGGCTGGAAGGCCCTGGAGTTCCACAGGCAGCTCACCATGGACACCACATACTGGTTGAATTCGCGGTACGTCTTTCTGCTGATATCAAAAGTCTTCTGGGAGGAGACGAGAAAAGGAGTGGCAATGTTTTTGCACACGTTTTATTTTATAATCATAATCAGATGTAATAGAACATACAGAAAATCGGAGTCTTGCCAATAGCACCGGACCCATTTTCAAGAAAGCCTGAATTAGGAAAATACCTTCCAAATGAATGACTGTTGCATGCTGTTTTCGTAGACTAAAATACAGTAATGCCAAAATTGAGAATTAAAGTGTGCCACTTACCCTGCCCAGAATAAAATGGTTCTGTTGCTATAGCTTGGAATCTATGCAGAATATGCCTACTGAGTTTGCTATGGCAATTTATACAGCTGCCTTTAATAACTTCAAGATACATCACTGGAACAGCTCTATAGATGCAAATGATGACTGAATAGCGTTAAAAATCAGGGGGGGAAAAAGTTTCGATACCTTGGTTTGCCGTTCTTGATTCTTGGCTGAAATCAGATTTGTTCTGTACCTAAAAATATATCGCACAATATAATTTAACGCTTACATGAAGGGGTATAAAATTTCCCACCATAACTATTGAGAATAATCAAACCAGTATTACTGTAATAGATCAAACATCCAAAGAAAAAACCCAACTGATTGCACAGCATACATGAGAGTGCCCATCATGCGACAATCTCACCTGTACATGATGTGGCAGAGTCGGTCCACACTGATGGGGTCTGTGGCAAAAAGGGCAGGGTAGAACACCCCCTGTGGAGGCATAACCACCAGGGGCAGATCGTACTTAAGGTACATGTCACTCACCTGGACAGAAGAAAGATGAAAAGGTGAACGGGCATGTATAAAAGTAAACTTTTTATAATAATAACCTACACTCAATTGGGTGACAGTTTTTTTCCAAGGCAACATTCAGCCCAGTCCCTCCGGTCTAGTTACCGTCTCGTAGAAGTCCAGAGTGAAGCTAAGGAGCAGGGCATGGTAGCCCTCCAGCTGCAGACCCACGGTGGTGATCCGGCCTACAAACTGGACCAATTCCACGACAGAGTCCAGCAGACCGGACAGACTCATGTTCCTGGAGAAAGAGAAGAGCACGGTGTGTTTTAAAACCACACACACATGCGCGACTACCATCACAACAGAGGGCCCAAGACCCGCCAGCGGAGGGCACCCAGGGTTCGCCGTCGCGCCAAAGGGGAACGAAACGCTGCATTAATCCGTGTAATGCACAAAATAAGCCAGATAAAAAGTGCTGATCCAGCGACTGAGTGTTATTACAGCAAGCTATACAAGAAGATTCTATTAAAATCAAAATCAAAAGCAGTTCGTCTTTCAGCTGTGAAGGTGAGGCAATACAGCTGGCCTCAGGAAACTGATTACAGTACATTATATTCAGCTTTCTCCTGAAATTTATAACAGCTTTTTGTCCACAGGTTTCTGCTCCTCTTAGCGTCATTTTTATTATTTTGTAACCGTACACAACCAATTGTTGCACCTCATTTTCAACAAGAGAAAGAATATTTGAGCATCAAATTGAATAAGGTCCACAGACCAAGGACATGGTCCAAATGTGTTAAAAAACACTAAATTTAAAGAACAAAATTAGATGACTGATGAATTAATTTTGTACCAGAGATACATGTTTAGCCAGAGATGTTTCAGTTCAGAACATTGAAATGTCAACCCCGTAAAAGTATTTTTTTTTTTTGTTCCAAATGGATGAAAATTACTGATGCCAGCACCAAATACAGAGAAAAATAGTAACTATATGCCTTCTAAAGATAATGAGGAGCACTTTTCTCAGCGATTACCCACAAGTAAAAAGAGAAATTAAATTCTCTGCTGGAGAAGAATAAAAGCCTGAGATAATCCTTATAGATTCTAGCATCTCAAGTTACAGGAACAGAAAGAACTGCTCACTGTGGCGTCTGGGTGGTGAGACTGATGTCTAACCCATCGTCGACAGCATACACAGAGTGCCAGGTCAGCCAGTTCATCAGCATATTGTTTAAGCACTCGATGGCACTGCACTGAGGAGGTGAGAGAGGGAGAGAAGTCAGTCCAAACACGGAGGATCTCAATACACCCCCTGCAACCGCAATGCATTGGTAAAACTTGTCTGGCACGAATTTGTGACACTCAGACCCCAAGTGCCCAAGGCTTTTTAAATTATGAAAATATAAGCAAGATGGTTTCAGAATGATTAACCCATCGATTACAGATTAAGAATATTCCTAAAAGTAATTCTAATTTATAGAACACATTTAAACTTACTGCGCAAGAGCATTCATCAATTTCACCAAATGACCCATGGGGAAAAAGTTGCACTGGACATACCTTGAAGAACAGAGAAGATGTGAAGAAAAGTTGTTGCAATGGCTCAAAGAGAAGCGGTTTGATGCCTGCAAAAGGGAACAAAAGCTCAATATTAAGTTAATCTCTAAATTGCTGCACCATTTGCCTTGTGTTGCCATTGCTACTGAAAGCAAGATCTCCTGTCACCCAATTAGAGTGTCCACTACATGAGCAAATGTAAACATCACACGTGGTCCTGTACGTGCTGGTGTCTTTCTGTAGCCCATGCAGAGGGGCAGAACTCACGTGAGCTGGGCACCACGGGGATGTGACTCAGCAAGCCCAGGACCTGGGGTCGACAGAGCGAGCCATCCCACACAGTTAGGAACTTGTAAAGGAAGAGCTCGGTGGATGTGAAGCCCTCCTGGACAAGGGGACAGACAGAATACATGCCTGTAAAAATCCTTTACTTTAGTAACGAAGGCGGAAAACTATGCCATCCCGTCAGACCCAACAGGCACAAAGTGGGAAGGGGCGGAGTTCATCACTCACCAGGAGGAAGTGCTGTGTGGAGATAAGGGTGTTTAGGAACCGGGAGGCCTCCGTCATGTTCTGAGAACCAGCGTCTTTGCAGAACAGAAACTCTGTCCAAATACACAGAAGAAAAAAAATCAAAAGTTATTCTTAAAACTATTTGTAAAAGCCTTTTCACCAAAAACTTTAAGGCGCTTTTTGCTAACAAATGTCCCCCTATGGAGCATTAGAAGCAGAGCTTCCTGATCCCAGGCCAGACCTTACCCTCGTGGAGCGAATGGCCCAGCCAGAAGTTGAGCCGGAGGAACGCAGAGTCGTCTCTTACGCAGTCCAGGTAGTGGAGAGCCAGTGTTGAGCCCAGCATGGAACCCATCTGGGCTGGGAGCTGAAAACGTTGAGTGGAACGACACACAGTAATGAAAACAAATTTCATTACTGTATTCCAGAACCACAAATGCACTTAAGCAACTCAAATAGGCCCACACCATACCTCAGTGAACAGAACACACTTCTCTAAATACCCCGTCTTCCCGGACCCTGAACCATTCCAGTGGAGGCGTATAGTCAGTGAAGTGTTCCAAACAATAGGATTGATGATAACCAGATAACACACCATATGCGTTTCGCTTTCGTATTTTTATTTTACTCAAGGCCTCATAAAAAGATCAAAATGAGACGACAGTTTGGGTAGAGAGAAGCTCTGTGGCCTTCATATAACAATCATAACTGCCAGAACCAGTGAAACAACTCCTGCTTCACCAGAATGAAAAGAACTGCAGACTAAATATGAATTTTGATGAGTTGTATAACCCGTACGAATACCAAGCAGGCACGACCCGGTGAACACCTATGCTGATGACATGCGTGGTTGCACTCAGCCCGGAGCGTCTGACATGTGCATGAAGGCAAAAGTCTAGACTTCAGACTTAGACTAGACTTAATAAAAAATGATCTTCCTGGAGTCACAGATGTATGCTGTTACATACAGAGCCCTGCATATTTATTCACACACCAAAAACATTATTCAACAGGGAGCTGGGGGGGTTGCTCATTTAAATTAAGAGAAGTAACTCTCCATCCCAAAATTTTTTTTAAAGACACCTAAATTATTTACACCAAGTAATTTTTCCACTCAGTGGCCAGTTTAATGGTACATACCCGGTCATGCATGAAAAGCCCATGTGGATGCGTTTCTGAAATACTGGAACCTGCACGTCTGGCACTGACAATCATATATGCTCAAAGTCACTTAGATTACTTCTTTTGCCTATTCTGAAATTGAAAGGTATTCGAATGCCTTGATCTACCTGCTTTATATAGCAAACCACAGCCATGTTACTCACTATAGGAGCAACAATTCAGGATGGCGTACCTAATGAACTAGCCAATGCTTGTATATCCACATTTTGCTTTGATCACACGGAGAAGACACATGGTCCCTTAGGGATTTTTGACTATTCTTTCAAGGATAATTTCTCCTGCTTCCCCAGATATGTTGGTTTTCTTCTGTGAACTGCTTTATTGAGTTTCATCAGAACTGGACCACGGTCTGGAGATTGAGCCATTTAAATCGTCACCATGCTAAAAATATCAGTTTCTGAACCAGCTTAAGCCTTCTAGCAGAGAATAATTTTGGCCAAACTTTCCTTCTACACACCTGAAAATTAATTGATGGGAACTAATTAATTAAGTTCCCATTATTCAACCAAGGGCACCCTGTACCAGAAAACGGTAAATATCGCCAAAGGAATATCATCGAAACCATCATGTTTCATAAAGAGCACAATGTTTTTCTCAGCATGACCCTAATCTTTTTGGTGCCAAATATAACACTGGGAAGCATGTCCGTCAAGCTCAATTCTCATTTCATTTGACCATGAGACATCTTCCCAATTGTCATCAAGATGCAGTTTAGCGTGCATATGGCCTCTTTTTGTGTTTATGCTGAACTTTTAGGAATGCTGAAATTTGTCCACCAACTGCTACTGAAGCCACGTCAAGGTCTCATTACTAATCTCTAGACAGCTTAGCATCAAACCTCAAAAACCATCCTGGTGCATGACATTGTATATTACGTTGACCCCTTTAAACCTGTACCCAGGCACCACAAGCAGTAGACTTCATCATTTCCAGACCTCAACATCCACATCCCCCGATTTAAAAACCACATACAGGCAAGGCAAGCACTGTACAATCCATCATGCCTGTCTATTACATCTAAAAACCTCATCTTCCTCCTGCTCCTTGAAAGCCAACCCAGCGAACCCGTCATCGTACAAACGTGGAAGTGTGGGCCACCCAAGGGCTTCATTTCACCGCAACACCACTCATCATTGATTAGGGCACAATGTCTATGCATACTTATAATTATGGTCCGTTTCTCGACAGGCCAAGAGCAAGATCACCTTCAGAGGGTAGTGGGGGGAAGATGGTTCTCTTTGGTATTCCGCCCACAGGGAAGATACATAAGGAGGTATACAAGGTCTTTAACAGAAAACATATCACACTAACCCGCTACCCGGTCAGTGTCTGCGAGCACAGCTGCTTCACAATATGGGACTGTGTTTGAAATAAATAATGCAAGCTGCCAGAGCACGGCTGAAACTTCCTGCTATTAAGAAACAAATCGACCCCTCATTGGGGAAATTGACAATTCTTAATGATCAGTAGAGAGGGGGGGTTGGGGGCGGCACCCCCTCCTAATAAGCAAATTCATTATCCTGGGCTTAAGCAGGGGTGAGAGTAACATACACTTACTGATATGATCGCACTGACCAACTATTTGTAACCGTTACTGGCAGGTGATGTTTTCAATAGTCTTGAGATTATTATGATTACAGTGAAACCCCCGTATCCACGGTTTCAGTTAGCGCAGTTTCACTTAAAATTCATCTCATTTAAATTGTGCGCCATTCTGAGTAACGTGATAAAATCTCGTGCGGAATCTCCACCTGGGACTTTAACCATCCCTTTGTCCAGCGCATGCACTGTATACACTGCCCAGCCGGTAGTCACCAAGTAGCCGTCTCAGTTATCAGATCGACACTCATGGTATCGCAGTGCTTGTGTATGTAGTGTTCGCTACTGTCCGCGGATTCAGGCATCCGCTGGGGGGCTTGGAACCTATCACCCACGGATACGGGGGTCCCACTGCATTTTAAAAATTTTAAATAAACAAGAATGCTATAGCATGTAAAGAAACTATCCAAAATTTTGAGCCATATTTGGAGCAAATTCCATAAAAGTCAACTCATTCTTATACAGCTCAGTTAGCCACTATCAATATGCTTTAAAAAAATATAGGGACCGAGGGAGTTAAAATCTGAACTAATGAAATAGCTCCATCTTGTGGGGGGAAAAAAAGTCTTAAACATTAACTATAGGTATTATTTTGTAAAAACAACAGGCTTTGTTATTACAGTCTCCCTTAACAATTGTATAATTATTTTACAGTCACAGGAATCAAATCAAAAGGCAACAATGTTAGCAAGACTGGCAGGGTGTTACCTCGATGAGATGGAGGTTCTCCAACAGCTGGGGAAAGGTGCGGAGTTGCTCCAGGGGAAAGACCGTGCTTCTGGAGGGCCCTCCCTGGAAGGTAGAGCTCACTGGAGGAAGAATCAGGTTCTGGTTCCATTTCTGAGGGGGTCAGAGGTCAGCATGATTTCCTCACTTTTCAGAGAGGTGTAGATGGATGATCACACGCCATGTACCAGCAAAACTGAAAACTCAAATGGCTAAATCATTGGTTTTGACTGCTTTCCAACCCATACCCTCTTCCTCGTGGCAGGCTGCCCTCTCGTGCTGACTGTCAGCTGGAGGTCTGCAAACACATCGACTCTGTTGCTCTTCTGGACGTTGTTTAGTGCCACCTTCCAAGTAGAGTTATGATTCTTGAAGCCACTCTAAGCAGAAAGAAAAATGAAAATGAAACGGGCTCCTCAAAAATGGCTGAGTGGTATTTAAAAAAAATTAAAATAAAATTTAAAAAAAAGACATCTCGTAGCCAAAAGGGAACCACAAACCTTAATTTTCGATGGCAAGGAGAGAACGACCAACTCCGGACAGAAGACTTTGTACAACGACAGCAAGTGCATCAGGAAAGGCTGCCGACCCTAAAGAAACAGAAGACAAAGCAGCAACTCCGTATGAACAAAAGCTTGCCCTCAGATGTGCATTTCATCTTAGTGAAATATACAAAATATAGCAATGGGGAATTTGTTTTCTAGAATTAATTATTCCTAGAATTAAGCACACTTTACATTAGGGAAATGAGTGAAAATTTAAAAAATATGTCATACGTCAAAATGTCATACAACATAAGATCATGTATCGCGCCTTCATTTTAAACACTTTAGGCTGAAACTTGCATAAAATATACATTTACCGTTTTAGCCTGTAGCTCCAGCAATTTTCTCACTCTGTACGGTCGAACTGAGAAAAAAATAATCACAATCAATTATAATAATTTAATATGATTCAATTAAAATTAGATTAAAAGTCAACTCAAATAACTTACTGCTCTCCTTTCTGGTCAACAGGTACAGCAAGTGACAGATGTAAGGACACTAAAAAAATGGCAGAAGCAAATTGGACTGAAAAAAAAAACCCCTCAGAAGTCTTTTCTACAGAAATGAAAACATTTGACGCTTATGACCGACACAATCAATAACAATCACCATCAATGACTTAAGACCGAAACTGAAGGGAAGGGAAATACCATAAGGAAGGAGAACTGGCAAGATATTTATGTTAAGAGTTATGCAAGCAGCATATTTTAGGCACTTACCAACGTCCCATGGTAAAAAGAAACATGTTCCAACAGTCAGTCAAATCAACACATTCTTCTAGAGTTACAGAACAATTTAAAACAAACAGAAAAGGTTCCTTAACTTACCAGGTTCTCTTCAGCCACAAAATTGAAGATAAAGCCGTAGATGGCTCGCAGCTGGTCTTTGGAGTCGATCAGGTCAAAAACAGTCAGCACCCAGCGGATGAACAGAGTCTGAAGCATTAAGAAAACGGGCTAAGCAAATCTCCTATATAACTCTTCAATGAAAGACTGAAAGCGGCACTCCCACTGACACGCCTGTCCCGTGGTTAAATTTCTGGAGAGAACCTTTACCTGCATGCTTATTGGCATCTTGTCCGTACACAACCAGGAGACCCCGCTGACAACAGCCTCCTGCGGTACCACAGAGCCTGGGACCAGTAACTTCAGCACACGCATGCCCACCGCAGAACCTTGACAAAGGAAAGGAAACTTCAGGAGTCTGTAAACACTGCTCTGTAAGTGTCAATTATTTCACATGTTTTCCCCCAAAAAGCTATCTCTACAGCCAATTGTGTTCATACCCACCCATGGTAAGGCTTAGGGCGAACTCCAGCAGAACAGAAATGGCCTCCGGGGTTAGTCCTCGGGTGAGGGCCAGTCTCTCCATTGTGGCCAGGTGCCGTTCCAGAGCATCGTTCCCTCTGAAGGGGGTTCCTGCTTTAACTGCAGCATGAAGGCAGAAGCCGTTACCAGTGAAGACTGCATGGTGACAGCTGGCAGTCAGGATCCTGTCTTTGTTACACATCAGGTGTACATGGATTCAATCTGAACCCCCACCCCCCACCGCCTTGTCGTTCCGCCCAATGAGTTTGATATTGTGCTGGATGAGATTCTCCAATAGCCTAAATGCTAGGTTCATAATGATTACGGAAAATTATTTTTTAGCCAAACACAGCCCTGTTACACTTAGCTTAGCACAGACCACACCATTGTCATTGTGGGGAAATGCATTTGCCCTCAAGCTATGTTCGTCTTCAGTGAAGCCATTAACCTGAGTCGCAAGCAGACCCTATGCTCTAAACATCATTACGTCACAACAAAATATTTCCACCAGCTGGCGAAAAACTTTAGAAACATAAACGACCAGTTAGCTTTATACATACCACATCATACAACACTATCGACAGCGGGAAATACTGCACGTCTATATAGTTAGCTAACGATTTCGATTAAATTATCTGGACAAAAACATTACCTTCTGAGAAGTACTTCAGTGCAACCAGAAATGGGTCGGCCTCACTCTTTTTCTTGGCACTTTCAGCCACACGCAAACTCCTAAGGCTCCGGTTCGAACTTGAGGGATCGATTTTAGAATAAGAATCTAACCCCGATAGGTCAGATGTGTTTGCCATGGCTACATAATCTAAATAACTGTGTTGTATTTTTGAACTGAAAGCGGTTGGAAGTCATACCAAAATCAAAACTTGCGCGCGACCGTTTGCGCATGCGTACTGTACACAATAGAATGCTACTTCCGGCAGATTTAAGTTTGTAAGTAGATACTTGTCGTTCTTGGTTCGTGTTTAATGAGCCACTGAGAAATTATTATTTATTTTTTTAATTAAATGCTCCACTATTCAGTGACTTGGTAATACACATTTCGAATTTGATTTGATTCCTCAACGAATCACGGAAGTGCACCTGTGTATTTTGGTATACTCTACAATGCTTATTTAATTATCCAAAACGAGAAAGTACACTCAACTCATACACACACAACAATGCTCACGATTTAAAATAATTATTTTATTTAATAGTTTGGTTCAACAGATTGATTATTCATTTATTTTTCGTGATCTCACAGGATTTGTGTTCTGAGCTTCAAAAATCAATTCAATTTAAGGTCGAGAGGTGGCGTCTGTTTTACCCTGAGTTTCTGTTCCTGTGCAAAATTCAGTCGTTCATGTCCATTATTTCCGAAAATTGAATAGTATAATATACCTAACTGATTTTGATGTCCCCACTCATGTGAACTTTTTCCTATCATGGGAACTATTTAACAGAAACTCAATTCCACAGAATTTTTCATTAATAGATTTCTAATTAATTCACTGTGCTGGTTGAGATACTGTCTTTTAAAGGAATAGGATTTACAAGGAAATGGGGAAGTTCTACTATACCGAAATAATTAATAAAACCATGATGAGTTTAAAACACAATAATATTTTAAACACAACCTCTAAGAAAATAATGCATTTAAAGAAACAAACAGAATGATGAGATGTTTAAAACAAATCAAGATTAAACATACAGACAATTGTGCATATTCTAAATTAACACTGCATAGAAAATATGGGGGGAAAAAATGTTTTTAATTTTCACGTATTAGCCAGGATAGCGTCGATATACATTGAGAATACCTCATATTGAAGTTGAAAACACTCTTTATCCGTGGGTATTACTGAATCATTCAGTATATAATTATTGTTCAATGTCAAAAATAGAAAAAAGTACCATTGACCTGTACGATACAGTGTGTATCAGTCTTACCAAAGCTGAGATACACTAAAAAGTATACAGTAGTGGTGACACTGAAATTTTGGCATTTTTGATTTCTCTTAGTTCAACGTAAACATATGGTTCAAAATGTTTTTAGTTTCCTTAAAATGCTGAAATCACAGTCCCCACAAAGTATGACTGTCCACTTTCGGGGTGAAAAGTTAAGAAAGGTGTGGTTTTTTTTATTATTCATGGTGAAATGGAAGCATTTAAAACCAGAAAGTCATCAGCGGGGGGAGGATGGCGGTGTTGGTGGAGTTCTTTGAGAGACATAGCCTCTTTGGTGATGGCTTTTTTTGTTGTTAGGATCTCTATCACCCAGAGACATCCCAGCTTCCTCTCTGCACTGTGCAGCTCAGGCCCCAGGCCTGCCTAAGAGACCTTGACTTTGTTTTTCTCCTGGGCGTTGATCTGCTGCTCCCTGCTCTCCTCCATCTCGGGCAGCTCCTCGTTCTGCCGGGCGACCAGGAGCCGGCACGTGAGCAGGATGCCGAAGACCAGGGCGTGGGCGTAACGCTTCAGTGGGTCACCCACTAGCTGGTGGAAAAACAGCACCACCAGCATAACCAGCAGCAGCAGAAAGTTTGCCACATCTTTGGGCCGACCCGGCACCAGGGTCATCACTATGCCACAGCCCACCTCCAGGGTGCCGATGACCTTGCGCAGCAGCACTGAGCTGATGCCCATTTTCTTCAAGCCTGGCAAGGCCTTGGCATAACCCTTATAAGCTTGTTTCTGAAAGGCAATTAAAAGAGCAATGTTTGTTTCACAAAGGAATGGTGAGGCTTGTCAGGTAGAGTTGTAATGTATAGCTTGATCAGCTAAAGATGAGATCTGTCTCAAGGTTGCATGGTATTTTTGTGTGTGTGTGTGTGTGTGTGTGTGTGTGTGTGTGTGTGCGTAATAAAGGACCAGCCAGGGGACGCCTAAGAGCCATAAATGTGGCAAATAATAACTTGGATAGATGGATGGATCTGTCTCAATATCAGTCTGTACAGGTGACAGAGGTGCTGTGAAGAACTTGGACTGCAGGCAAAAACTATAGGGCAGTGGGGGGATGGTTCGGATGATGAGATTTTACTAGACTACACATAAGTATCAGCCCGTTAGTCAAAGAATTTCCCTATGACCAAACATTCCAAATATAGACGTAATCCACTAGGAGAAAGGGTCCAGTTAGACTCCGTTAGCCAATTCATTCTAATTTACGCATTGATGATCTTCGACGTTTAACGCTTGAATAGCGGACAGACCGTTCTTGATTTGAGACATCTTAATGTTAACAAAGGTTCCGGAAAGAACTGTTAATGAAATGAACATCATCAGCACCAGGAGGTGCAAGATAGAATATGCAGGAAAGAGCCGCCATTGCCCGGACTCAGAATAACTAATCGAATTCTGTGTCTAAAGAACCATATCTGGATTTTATACGTTTATCTTTTGAATTAAGAAGATATAGTTTGAATTTAATTAATAAATGGTACTATTTTATGGTACCATTGTTGCGATTAAACGCGTTGATAATGTAAAATAATTCTCTGTTTAGGACTTTGAAACAATGTATTTGCTATTAAATTTTTAACCATAACATATTGGAGTTCAAAAAATTGGTCATTTTCACTTTACTTCCGTTGATTTGTTCGGAATGCTGTAATGGGGGTCCTTTGATGGGTTAACGTATTAACCTTAAATTATAACAGCACGACTTGTACACACAATCATTCTTCGTATATTGCATCTATTTCAGCGAAGACGCTGGGGCCGAACCGGGCACGATGAACAATAGAATTTTCTTCCTGAAGCAGATTGCCTTCATTTGAAGCGCAGCAAAGTAAATGTAATGTCCACTTACCATTTCACTGTAGGCATCTTTGCTTAGTCTTGGTGTGAGCTTAATGGTGCCCATAAACACGAAAAAAAGGCCAAGGGCAAAAGAAAGGGCCACAATTGCGAGTGTCCTAGGAGCAGCCATCTTTGCCTTCAGTGCTCACCGAAGTACCTGTCCTGTGTGATGAAGCCTTCGATTTTTTTTTCCAGACAGACACGCGCGCGCGCGCGCGCGCACACCACGGCGCTTCAATATCTGGCCGGCTACACTCGTACAAGGACATAGGATTGGTAGAGAATTAAAAATGGCGATTAACCGTCTGCCACTGGGTCCAAATGCCGATAGCAGAAGCTGTTTTCTGAAGATAATAAAAAATCTTTCCTAATGTAAAACAAAAGTATATAGCCATTCCTATTTTCTATTTCGTTTAATTGCAACCGTTAAAACCGTTAAATAAATATTATATATATATGAATTACGTCTTTTTTATAAATTAAATAAGTAAACTGTCAACAAAAATACCAGGAAAGAAATAGACATAAATACATAGATTGAATACTAACTGCTATAAATAAATACTTTGGGAAGGCATTCATTGCAGCTGTTAATCACTCAGGATAAATCGGCTATATTGGAAAGCCGAAATTGCGCAATTTTTGCCCATTCTTCGTGTCGGAATTTTTCATCCTCAAATTGGTTGGGGGCTGTGTATGGAATATAAATTAAAGTTTTGACACTACATTTCCGTTGGATTTACATTCAGAGCATTGTATGGCCACTCAAGGATGTTCAGTGTCTTAGGCCGCTCAAAGGCCATTGTCCTGCTAGAAGGTTTGCCTAGTTGAAACATGTTGTCACATCTACGCCTTGCCCTTCCCCAGTCTGCTACCAGAGATCAACATCTCTTGAATACTGATTGTTTCACCCTTCCTCAGATTAATGAGCAATTATTCAATTAACATTCCACAAACACCATGTGCAGTTGTTTCGTCCTGTCCTCTTCTCATTAGTACAGAATCCTAATCACTGGTATCCTGCTTATAAACCCCTCTGTAACTTCCAATCAACGCTCAATCTTAGAAATATCTAGTCAAAGTGTTTCCGCTACCCCTTGACGCCACGGTTGATTGTTGTTACCCTACCATTGACCATCACTACTTGGATTGCCCTCTGTGTCGTTTGCTAATCGATCAACCTACTTACCTGCCTCTTTGACCACGACTTGTGGACTTCCTCAGACACTCTCATTTGCCGACTTTGATCCCTGTCTATTTCCAGATTTTGTGCACCTCCGCCCTTGGGTTCCTATTCCCTTTCAGCCCTCCCGTGACACATGTCCTGATAACTTGCAGGCTCTTCGCAGGAATTTATTATTATATTTATACATAAATTCCATAGTTCTTGTCTTTGTGGAGTGGTCATGATGTTTAATCTTTCTAAAGTCGTCGTTGGTATCACGGAGGCGTCACTGGAGAATCACCTTTTATATGCTCTGTCAAGACGGAAAGCTAGATATATGCGGTATCTCGGTGGCTCGATTTACCTTCCGCCTCTTCATGATCGACCGAGCTCACATAGTCAGGTTTTATATAATATTCTTCTGATCAGTACCTGCGCAAATGTCTGCCTGTTTTTAAGCTGCTTACTGTAAATTCACTACTTGACTGTACAGAAAATTCACGTCCAACTCAACATCAAAATGTCAAGTAGATTTTTTCAAGTTTGTTTTTTGTGTATGGACTTATTTAACGTAATTTTTTTTGTAAAACACTATTGTAAAATGAAATGCACTATAAGGATTAAATTTAATCTTTATTTTTATTATTGTCTTGCTCTAATGTCTGAAGTAGTTTCTGCAGATCTGACATTCGTTCCACTGCTTTACAATGACCAATAAGATACTTTGAAATTTCAACATGACTGGAATGGCAATGATTGTAAAACAAAAAAACTATTACATTATGTTTTTAATAGTAAAAAGCTTTGACAACTATTTATAAGCACTTTATTTTAAAAAGACAATGCAATTTTCCTTGTTGATACTCAAATAGATATGTTGAACCAATCTCTTTTCTCGTTCTCTTATCAAACTAGATAAAATCTCATAATTGGGTGGTCTTCTACTAGTCTTACCTCCTAACCCTCCCCATGTGTGGTGGTAGGAATTGTAATTTGGCTAAAAACTAATTTGAAGATTCCAAAAACAGTAGTAGGATACGTTTGCAATTTACGTTTACAACTTCAAAAACAGTATCCTGCTCTGAAAGCCTAATCTAAATGAATTACCAATTGAAATGACAGAGAAATTCCTTCTGTATCATATCTAAATGAAGGAGGTCAAGTTTGAGTCCCATATAAACTTAGTCTGTCTGAAAGATGGTGAACCCTCAATGATCAATTGCTTGTGTGTGGGACATTCAGTGGAACATCACGCTTGGACTTTTAGTGACTAAGACTTGGGCCAGCAGGACTGGGGTAATATTGAAGAATATTTAGACGGCGTGGCACAAACTCCTCTGCAGCTTATTCATTCCGTGAGGAACTCCTGGAGACCACCCGAAAGTCACTGGTCCTTGGCAGCCAGGTCACTGACCATACCTGGCTGTTACATCATCACCGACCCTGGTCCTGCCGAGCTTTCAGAGTCAAGATAGCTTTCCTGTAGAGGTCTATAAAAACACAAAAAACAGTATGAATTTTCCATTTAAATAAATGTTTAATAAAAATGTAACTATCACAACTGTACTAGTCAGCTGACAAGCATCTGTTTTTGCTATACTGGGGTCAAATACGAAATGTAAAGGACGACTCACCAAAAGTTTCTGAAAGATCTACTGGCTGTAAATATCCAGCAGGTACTTCTTCAGTGTTTATTTGGTTTTTCTTCTTTGCTTTTACAGACTTTTTCTTTTTCGTATTTTCTTCTTTACCTGAACGGGGGGAAATGTATAAACTTTCAGTCAACTAGAACTTTTGTGAATTAAATCTCTGAATTATGTGCCATAAACATGACTTATATATTTGGTGGTCACACGGAGGATGTTGATGTCCTCCAGGTTGAAAGGCAAGCTCTACCTTTCTTTCGTTTGGAACCTTCATTGTCAGGAAATTCCGGAAGTTCCTCTTTCACTTTCACCTTGCGGTTCAGCTTCCCGCGGTTACGAGACGACAAGACACTCTTGACCTTCACCTCTCTCTGCCAATTTTGAACCTTCTCCACCTGTGTACCCTCTACCTCCTCATCCTCACACTCCTTTCTGCTTTCTCCACATTCTGCTGTGTCCTTAATCCTCACGTGTTTCTCCTTCTTCTTCAGCCTCCTTTTCAGTGAGCTCTCCTATCATATCAAAAGACAAACTAATGAGCTCAGATTGACAGCTATGAGGCAGAACACTATTAAAGGAGTATTTTATTACAGGCCCCCTTTATATTATTTACCTTGCAGACGCTTTTATCCCCGAGCAACATAGTTTATCATTTATACGGTTATACGAGCATGTACTGAAACAGTTCACTGAAGGATTTAAAAGGTATATCATCACTTTGCATCCCAGGGCTTGAGTATGCAACCTTTGGGTCACACCGGTATGTCACCTGCTGCCGATGAAAAAATATATCCAATCTTTCCTGAAACCACGGGAACTATTGTCCTCAGTAGCTTTTGCAAAACAGGATTTGATCAAGAAAAAGTGAGTTGTAAAACTGAAGTTCAAAAACGAAAGCTCTCACCTTTTTCAGGATATTTCGAATGGGCTTCAGTTTGCCTCCAAGCTGAGGATCTTTATTCTTCTCCTTACGCTGCTGTATGGCGTGAATTTCAGTCCTGCTGGGGCAGATTCTACAGAGAGTCACAACATTTAATGTGGAAGTTTTGATTTTAAAGATGTCAGTCCTCAACCTGGCAAAACTTCCGAGTGGGCTCAGGAGAAGAGAAGAAGGGGCCTGCGACAGGGCACTCTCACCTGTCCTCTTTGAGCTTCCCGTAACTTCTCTCGGCTCTCCCCCGCCTCTCCTTCTCCTTCAGGCTCAGTGATTGGTGGGAGTCCCGGGCCACCCGGGCGCACAGCTGGGGGTAATCCAGGCACACAGCACGCAGGAGCCAGTGGAGACCCCGCAGCGTCCTCCTTTCGGCCCACCTCCGTGTGTCCAGCAGGGCAGAGCACATTTCCTGGGTTACAAGGCACATAGCCAATGAGCAGTTCCTCTGTTCTCTTCTGAGACTAATCCACTGGGTGTCAACCAACAACCCGTGCAGATGAAAATGACCTCTAAATCAACCTCAATTTAAATATATGAACACAAGCAAAAGCTATTCTGAGGGTTTAATCTAGCAGACCGCAGCTGTCAATGCTATCAGTGCCAACTCACAATGTGGCAGAGAGATTGGCTCTGGTTGATTAAGTCCTCCAGGGAGAGGGCTTCTATCAGCTCGCTGCCCATCAGAGCATTCATCTTATCTTGCTTGTTGGCCAACCTAAAAAAAACACCACCAAACACATTCAGTATATTATCACAAGTCAACATTTTTCAATTTATTTCACTCACATACTCAGATCCCTTAAATTTTACCATTTAAAATATTGCACAACATAGAAACTGGAAAGACTTCTAGTCAAAGTCTGACCTCAAACTGATGACCTATTCACTACACTCCCTTTATATGAATGACATTAAGTATAAGACATTGGGAATAAAGCTTTGGCTTCAGGCTTGAACTGAGTTTTTATTGAAAAACAAGATAGAGGCCCTTACAACAGGATGGGCTTGCCGGCCACTTTGGGCTGCTTCAGCAGGTCAGCGAGGAGCTCCTTGACCTCGCGGAGCCGCAGCCTGTCACTGGAGTCCACCACAAACATGATCCCGTGGGCATCCCCATAGTGGTTCCTCCAGGCCCGCCTTTGCTCTGGAGCTCCACCCACTTCCAGCAGCGTGATCAGGAAGTTGTCAAGCAAGAGCTCTGTGCGCACACACCCCTGGGGAGGGCCCAGTGCACACCGGGACCCTGTGGCCAAAGCAGGAACAATTTCCCAAATTCAAATTTACTTTCTAATAAAAAAAATTTAACATTTGTCAATGTGGATTTCACCCCTGTACCTTTTAAAATTCCCCTGATAGTGGAGGTTTTTCCTGCATTGTCAAGACCAACCACCAGCACTGTGACCTTACTGTAAAACAAAAAGCACAGTTCATGATCATTGGAAGATATAATATCTGGCAATAACACAGTAGTTTCTAAGATTAACCTTACACGTCTTTAATTAAGTATTTGATAGTTTAATTAACAAAATCCAGACATGCTTAGTTCAACGTGGGCAGGATTTTATTAGTTGTAATTCCATCATACTTACCAGCCATACTTAGAGATAAGTGGTAACAGTAGATACCTGTTCTGCCAAATAACTTTTTTGCCAAACCTAACTCGTTGGCCAACTTAGCATTAAGCTAAGGATGTAAAAGAAAAAGTCATTCTGTGTTAAAGGGTCATTAGATTAAGTAATTGTAATGTAGGTCAGTGGTTTAGAAGTGCTTTGCTTAGTCCAGAGATAGTGTTGCGCTGTTCCTCCAAATTAAATAGCAATTTGTCTGTCAGCATTCAGACAGTCTCATGCAGAACGGCCTGATGGTTAAAGCTCCTGGCTGGCTGTCTATTGTTTAATCTGGGATGGGAGCGAGCTCTGCTGGCTCTTACCTGATGGGTTGCTGGAGACTAGAGACCCAGTGGCAGCAGCTTCTCATTAGGGTCAACATGTCGGGCAGCGGCAAGCACAGCGGCCACCATCTCCTTCTCACTTGGTACCTGGAAACAGAGAGGAGGCCACACAGGGATTGGCCCCGTCCAGGGATCGGTGCTTTAGAACGACAGACTCCTCCTTCTTTCATAAACATTTTACAGCACTCCACCGGGGACAAGGGACTGTAAGAAACAACAGAATGGCCTTGCTGATGGTGAGACAAACCCTGATGGTCTGCATGATGGTTAAAATTTCTTTCAAAGCATCATACATTTAGCCTCCCATGTGGCTAAGTCAATTAAGTAGCTCGCCCGAACACTGAGCCCTATGAGATGGATTTAGCAGGTTTAAATCCAGCTCATGTCATTTGTTTTTTGTAATGGTGCCTGCACTGCTATGAAGTGAAAATGTTAAGTTAAAAATAACACTTGAGTGGTTCACCCGGGGTTCATCAGGCAATTGTGACTGGGGTAGCACAGCGGTGGTGCTCAATTGGTAGAGCGGCACCTGGGCTAGGGTGGGTAAAAATGATCAGGGCTTCCCTCGGCTCGTCACTAGTGGAGACTGAATTATGTATTCTGCCTTAATCCAGGATATCTTGTTGAGATATATGTGTTCTGCGTAGTATGCCCTCTGTCTTAGTGAGGGTGAAACAGTCGTGAGGGAACATCTTGTGACTGAAATATAAACGTTTCTTGTCAAGGCTAAGAAGGGGCCCCATCTTGGATAGGCTATATATGTTCGATATCTCTTTCTTGTTTTAGAGTTAAGTTTGCGCTCTTCTGCAGGAGAGTTCGATCTCCCCTGCAGATGCTTGAATAAGTCTTTCTGCTGACGACCCTCTCTTCTGGTGCATTTTCCATTACATTAGCTGGTGTCTCCTAAAGGCTTCCCAGGCACCTAGCAGTGCTGTCAAAAGGGACCTGCCTTTCTTACAATCTGCGCTGAACCTCTTGTGCGAGCAGTAAAGCCTGCAGAGTGTAGAGATGGATGGCTCGAAGGCAACTAGTCTTGGAGGAGACTAGTCATACTTCCTCACCCTCCCCGTGTGGAGCAAGGATTTGTAGTGATGAGCCGAGATGCATTAGCACTTTTGCCGATTCCAAATTGGGTAGACAATACTAACATAATTGGTAAATCAAAAATCTGGGTATGAACGGGACGAAGACAGATAATGGGTGTAACAAAGTCAAAGATAAACAAAACAGTAGTACTCACAGCACGGAGTCTCTGTCCATGCGATTGTTTATATCTGCCTCAGCCGTGTCATTTTGGTCCGTCCACTTAAGAACTAATCAGGCTCCTGCACTCCTGTAATCCTGTGGTCACCTAATGCAGGTCTGAGATACATTGTCCTTGCTCTTCTGCCAATCATTGTTGTCTCTCGTGGGGGTGCCATTCCCTTATTGGACAGCCACACTGCCCTGCAAAGATGCATCTTAAATTCACAGATTAGACAATGACCGTTTAAAAAGGGAGGAGGGGTGGTTACCATATGGTTACCCATGTGATTCTACTAACTCATGAGGGCTAGGAAGAAAACCTAATTTGTGCAATGGTGAACTACCCTGGTGGCCTCACTGAATATGGATGTTTTGGTCCGGATCTCTTAACTAATTAGGTTTTGATGAAACTACTAACTATCTCACTCTTGCCCTAGTTTGATATTACTTTTTAATTATCTGCTATGAGTAATCTATGATGAAAATTAGCACTCATGCACTTATAACTCATTATAATTATGTGATCGGTCAATCTATTAATCATTACACACCCATCTAGGTCAAAGTACTAAATTATATATCTGCAACCAATAGATGGCATCGTGTCCATGGCAAATTTTTCTTTCAATTTAAATGCATTTTCAAAAGATGGCTCTTTTCATCTTATCATGTTTCCTTTCTCTCCGGGGTATATTTTAATTTAACCTACTTCGTTTTAAAAAACGTTATATTTATAATTTTACAGTATTTACATAAGTGCCTCGATGTTCATCGTGTTTCGCGAAGTGCGTTTACTTCTCGTTGCGTTGCCTTGTTATTGAGCGGGATGGGAGGCACACAGTATTCATCGCCTCTATGCTTGGTTTCATTATGGTGTTACTGCAGTGGCCAATAAGCACTGGGCCTTTTCTGCTGACGAAACTGAACCGAACTCCTGACCATAACTCTTCAGTCCGCTGACAGTGATACACATGGCTCGGAGCCAGCGACCGTACTCTGAGTCTGGCATGACTTATGCATTCTTGCTGTATCTTCGAGGATTCAATTTTAGTAAACAGACTGGATCTTCGATTTCGTGGACTGGAAATCTAGACTCCCTTTGTTGTGAGGAATATAAACAGTCCGAGTAATAATTTATTTATTGACCAGCCGCGGCTTTTGTTATACTATTCGTCGCATTTGGGACCAAGGAAATCGGAATTATCTACTCGACATTATGTTCGTAGGTTGTTTCGCTGTTAAATTTAATTAAATGCATAAATATCGAAATGTGGCATTTAGTTTTTTGTGTATTTTATTATTTATTGATTAACTAGTGCATTTTTGGTGCATCTCTTAACTAATTCGTTTTTTAATTAAACTAATCTCTTAGTAGTTTTTTTCTTTTTTATTACCTTCTATGCGTCATTTGTGATAGAAATAAAGGTGTTTATGGTTGGAAAATAGATAAGCCCTTATGCTTTTGACTCATTATAATTCATTGATGGAATTGAAGTATTTGGATTCCATCAATAACAGTCCTCTATTGATGTGGCTGGTTTGAACTCTAGGTGGGTCCAGTCCTGTTGAAAAAGACACCATAGGGTTCGTATACCCCATAGGGTATTCGAAGGATGTAATGCAACTCTGTAATTTCACTTTGCAGGTAGAACAGGTAGAATCTACTGTATGAATGGTCAAAAATGCATTAGTTCAACATAGGACTGAACAGATTTCAGTTGAAATGATGGACGGAATGTGTGATGATTTATTATAACTCACACCAGACTAACCACCCTGAATCCTAATCCAGTTAAAACACGATTAAATGATTTGTATTTACAACCCTGTTTCCAAAAAAGTTGGGACACTGCGTAAAATGCAAATAAAAACAGAATGCAAAGATGTGCAAATCATTTTATCCATATATTTAACTGAAAATAGTACAAAGACAATATATCAAATATTGAAACTTTTATTGTTTCCTGAAAAATATTTCAGGAAAAAGTCAAAGCCCACTTTGAATTTGATGCCAGCAACATGTTTCAAAACAGTTGGGACAGGGGCAAATAAGACTGGAAAAGTTGTGTAATGCAAAAAAAAACCTGGTGGAACATCTCACAACTAATAAGGTTAATTGGCAACAGGTCAGTAACATGATTGGTTTTAAAAAGAGTCTTTCAGAAGTAAAGATGGGGAGAGGTTCACCACTCTGTGAGAGACAGCGCGGGAAAATTGTGCAACAATTTTATAGTAACGGTTCTCAACATAAAATTGCAAAGAGTTTCAGGATCTCATCGATCAATAATAAAACTCTTCAGAATAATTGTGAAATAACTATTTTTTGAAAAAACATATTTTGTTTCATTGGGTTTCCTAATCTTTTGTAACACAAGCACTTTTCTAACTTGTATCCTGCGATTTACATAAAATCAGAAGAAAAAAGGTTGTGGATAAGTTCTCCATGCTAGTTACACACACACACCCTGAATCGTTCTGGCATCTTTAAACTATTATGTCACATGTCTGTTTCGCTAGAAAGTTTTTTTTAGACTTTGCAACATTCAACTACAGGATTACACACAGCATTATACATTATATACCATAATGTCCTTTGAATATATATATATATATATGTGTGTGTGTATATATATACATAAATATATTAAATTGCAAGTTTCCATTACAATATATACATAGGCCAATCATTCTTAAGGACACTGTATGTCAGGCTAGTGGGAAAACAAACACCTGTACCCTTTAATCTCAAGGTTGTGGCTTTCATGTTCTAAAATTAGATCTTGGACGAAGGTAAAGTAAAGTTAGTTTTCAAATCTGTTTAAACATTATTTTATCTCAGCTTCCAGAGTGGCACACTTGGTAAATGTGCTCAAAGGTTTAAATCCAGCTCATGTCATTGTATGATGTGACCTGGGAGAGCACAATAGTGGCCCTGAATTGCGTACCACCCGGGGGCTTCTCTCTGCTCATCATCAGGCACCTGTAACCGTGGTGATGCTGTGAGTGAGACGCTCCCCTCCTCCAAACGGTGCAGAACCTCTCATGCCGATGTAGCCTGCAGAGCGCAAAAAGGATGGGTGGTTCCAAAGCGACTGGGATTGCTCACCCTGCCCTTGTGTGGTGCCAGAATTTGCAGTGACGAGATGAGATATGTTAGCACATTCCAAATTGTGGAACAAACTATAAAAAATGTATTGGTGATTTTAAAAAAAAAAGGTTAAATAACCATAATTAGCAATTCCAAATAAATAATTATAATAAATGAATATACCATATATTTTTGGGGGGATTGAACAGGCCCCCAAAACTCCTGCAGTCCTGCCCTGAATTACTTTACAAATAGAAATATATTTTCACCATGAATACTAGAAAAGGTCATTACATTTTCAAATAATGACTTTAAGGAAATAATTAAGAAGCATTGTGGAACAAATAAACATATTTTGTTGAGGATCAGTGTTGACCTCCCCAACAAGAAACCAGAATCAGTTTCTTAATCATCATTATTTTCACCCGAACGACCTGCAGTTAATATACATTTTAAATATATAAACATATTTTATATTGTTGGACATAATTTTCTTCTCAGTGTTTCTCTTGATAAATAAAATGCGATTTATACACACAAAGCCATTTTAGTAAAATGACTGCTTTTTGTTGGCGCAAACACAAGTTAATGCCTCGTGCACTAGGGCCTAGAGGGAGCAAATTAAATAGCATCGGCTGTTTTAGCATTATGGGACACATCTACTTTGAGGGTGGGGTTGTTGTCGGGATTTAGAACATTATTCAAACTATGATGTTGGGTTTACGAGTTTGTCATGATTATATGGGTGCACTGAGTCTTCTTCCACAGACCGCTAACGCTGACTATATTTGGAGGTTTTGTCTAACTAGCTAGTGGTAATCGCTTCTAGAATATGCACAGTCAGTGCCAGTGTCTACGTTGCAAGTTTGACAGCCTTACTCTTGAGCTATTCTTGGTTTTTAATAAATAAACGCCGGTGTAGGTATGTTCTCGTGGAGCAATCATTTCAACAGGGGTTGTTATTTGTAATAAAACGTTTTATTTTTGCTTGGAAAGATTTCATAGATGATTGGTCGTTGTGTATGACGAAACAACATTTTTTAAAGTTAAAGTTGATCTCTCGAAACATGCTGATAAATAATACCACTGAATTTGGAAGCGAAACAAACCTTGGCTCCCCGGATGGGCTGACAACCTATTTTAAGAACAAGCTTTACAAAAACGAAAAATAGCCGGCGACTCAAACTCGGTATATGGTAGTCTAGCAGCGTTCGTTGCGGGTTTCCTAATAAAATATAGAAGTAGAGGTTCGGAGAGCCTTCTGCATTCTGTTGTGATATGTCAAGTAATATATTGATGCAGTATAGTATTGCCACTATGGATGAAAACGGGATGACGAGCGAAAACGATATTTTGGACTTGGAACGCCAACCATCTCTCCACTCACAAAATGGGGTGATTTTAGTGGTTAACCGTAGCAACATTCAGCCACCATTTAGCGTTGTTATAGCGACATTTCTTTACTGCGCCGAATTCGTTAGCGCGGCAGTGCTATGTAGCAAGTACCACGAGACTGACGACAACTTCTGGATGGGCCTAACCATTACCTTCATGCTAGTTCCGTCCGTGTTAACGCAGCTCGCTTTGACTTTCATTCACCGTGACCTGGGAAGAGACCGACCTCTGGTTCTTTTCTTGCACCTTCTTCTCATGGGCCCGCTCATCAGGTATGCAGACATGTTTCTGTGAAGAAAACGCATTAATTCAGCAGTATATCACTGAGCTTTAACGAAGTCCGAATAAACTCGCTATTAAGAATACTAGGTAGCTAATATTGACATGCGAGAAGGATGTCTTACAATGTGTATGGTATATTAAATTGTTGCTGTAGCATGATGCGTAAAACCATGCATGCATCTTCGAGTGAGCGAAAGAAAACTACATCTTGACAGTCGCGTTCCAGGCTTTTAAACACTAGGGAAAAATTCGTTCTCCCTTGACACCCTGCTTTGAATATGACTGACATATTAGATAAACCAGGTTCATCTTTTGACTTATAGATGAGTAGTTGGCTAATGTAAAAAGTTTGTCAGATTTCAGCATGTCTCTCTGATTGAGGCATTCAGCATTTTTTTCATCCGAAGTGGACTTTCTGGGCCCATCTGTTTACATCTACAGTTTAGGCAGAAATTGAATGCAGCTTGACTTTGTAGTTGCTACAATGTTTTTAAAGTAGGCTTATAATATTTATGGGTGGTTTTTTATATATACCTTGTGCTGTAAGTTCCAGCAATCTACAGTAAATTTCATGTAGCTGTTATGCTATTCCTGTCATTAAGGAATTTCTTGTGAGCCCTCAGTTTGTTTAAATCTAGAATTTAATGGGAATTAATAATAAATCTATTTAGCACAGTCCATTCATTCAAAAAAAGCTTCTGCTGAAGAACCTGGAGTCATTCATGGACGTGTGACTTTCCTCACTCAATTGTCCATGCAAATGTAAGATTTTAAAGGTCAGGACTCTTGGCAGTCTTGCCAGTAGTCTATAATTATCTACCTAGAATCAGACTTGTGGTGTCAGGATGTGTGTGTGTGGGGGGGTGTCATTCTGTTTTAAAGGGAAATTGTGCAATTGTTTGCATTTCCTCTATGTCCAATTCAGGCCAATGAAAACATCTCTTGTTTAAACACTGGACTCTGTTTCTTCCGTTGAACCCTTGAATATTCTACCTTAGGTACAAACAGAAAGAATTTCCATAATGTTTGTGTCACAACATGCTGTGTACGAGAACAGTGTACTCATGTTGTTCAGGTTTATGAGACAGTATTGTATTTGGTGGCACATATGCTTGGGTTAAAGCTCAGTAAGTGAGATCATCAGATCAGTCCAATGTTTCTTTACAAAATAGTCCTGCTGAATAACTTTGACTGTGCCGTGTTCAGCAATGTGGGGTAGCGGTTAAGGTATTGAACTGATCAGATCCAAGTATGAGAACTGATGTTGTACCGTAGAGAGAGGTATTCCACCCTAACTGTAAAAATGTCCAGCTGTATGTCCTTTACACCCTAAAAGTGGCTTTGGATGAGACTGTCTGAAAGGCAGTTAATAATAAGTATACGCTATGATAAGATTAATTCTGGATATGAACAAACACGGTGCCTTGTGGTCATAGTCGCTGTGGGATCTGGTTGAATGATAAAAATTGTGCAGGTGTGTAATTGCTTTTACTTCCTCTCACCTATACTCAGTTTGCCCCGACTTGTTTTCACAGGCACACGCTGACTCTGTCACATGACCAAACTATGAAACAACAGTTGGTTTGTGAAGATCCACAATGTAGTGCCATTTGGGAAAGCTGTCACGGGTTGGATGATTAAACAGTGTTTGGGGGGGAGCGGCTAGACCGGTTATCTGCCTCCGGGGCATTGTTTGACTGAACTGGGGATAAGATTGAATTTGATCATGTTTGGTTTGTATGTGTTGTCGTTTAGAAACTGTGAAGCTTGGTGAGTCTAAGTAGCCATGAGTTCGCTGGGTTGTTATGGCACTGGGTTGTTAATTGAAAACCCTGGTTTACTGCTAGTTATTTAAAGGTAAACATAAGAATTAACATTTTTCAAAGCATGTTTTCATATTTTAAGTTTACAATCGTTGTAAACTCAGTCATGTAAGACATTCTTTTAGAGAAAGGCAACCTGCCACTTGAATGCAAAGCTTTATTTATTATAGGCAATGTCTCCTCTTAAAGCTTAGGTCTGTGATAAATTGTACCTCTTACATTAATGTTGCAACCTCTGGTAAACTGACCATCAGACGTGTTTTCTTTCAGGGTCTAACCTGACCACATTTTAAATACAGAGCCTTGCAGATGCATACAGGATCGTCAGACACTCAGTGGAGAACAAGCCCACATTTTCTGTTTGTGTGCAATTTTCCTGGAAAGTAAACCCAGCCCTATGGAGCCTTGCCTTTCTGTTGTATTTATATTTGGGCCTCGGATCTTGAACTGTCTATTATTGAGGACATTCCTTAACAGAAACTGGAGTGAAAGCACAGCTTTTGACCTTATTTTAAAACTATAAGCACCTGACTGCAAGGGTTTTTAACCTAAGAAAACTCCTTTTTATAATGTTTTACGCTCAGATAATTTATGCATTCATATTATTTATTTACAAAATGGAAAAAAACTTTTAGACGGAGTAGATAAGTTTTTCCTATTTGAAAGAAATTGATTTTGTATTTTGGTGTCAATTTAACGGGCGTGACCGTGATCTCTTGTTTTTTGTGACCTCTAGTGGAGTTAAAGAAATGTAAGCGCAATTACTTTCAGAAGTAATTAATCGATGAACGAAATCGTTTTTTTTATTTATTTGACTTAGCATTCGCAGGCAATGTAAACAATCCAAATTTATATTTAAACTGAATTAAAAAGAAACGAGAGCGGGGTATATCAAAATGTATTACTAGTTACTGCATGGTTTAGGTCAAAATCAAATGTAAAAGTTAAATGCTGAAGACTTAATTACTTATGTTATTTATGTTGTACTGTAGATTACAATTTATTTGTTCTTTCATTGATCTAAGTTTTTGCTTTCGGTATGTAATCGTGGTACATAAGAAGAGATTTGAAAATGTATTCATGTCGTGCACTCTGATCAATTCCCATATTTGTCACCAGAGGTCGCAGTCTCCCGAGAATTTGCTTTGTTTTGATATTATCCCCTTGTTTTCCGTTCACGTGCACTTGAGTTAATTGAGCCCTCGTTTTCTAATCACACCTGTCCCTAGATTTCTGTTAGTTGATGTGTTGTTATATATCACTTAATGTCCTGCGGTCTTGTTGCCCTTATATCTAAGCGGTTTTCTGAATTGGTGTTTATCGTGCTTTGACCTTCCACCCCCGATTACGATTCCTGAATTTCTCATATTGCCCCGTTCGCCTGATATCGACCCCTTTGCTTGTTTAATCGACTTGGATTTGGATCTATAATAAAAAGAGAGAAGTATTACTGCACTAGGGTTAATCGTTTTTGAAATCCAAACGTTTATGTGATAATTAGGGCTGTCGAAGTTAACGCGTGCAATTAATTTCAAATGCTTAACGCCATTTTTTGTCGCAATTAACGTTTTTTAGCCTTAGACCCATCCATAGTTAAAATATAACTCCACGCTCTCGCGCTTGTTTGTCAAGCGACTACTTGAATTTATATATAGCTTTGCTAATTAAATAAGCTTGAATTGTAGATAATGCGTCTAAAGGGCTTTTAAACGGACAGTTTTATTACCGGATCCTTACAGACGGGTTTTTGGATAAAAGCAAAGTTATTTGCAGCCACTGTAAGGGTGAATTTTTGTCTGAAGTATGATTTACAAGCAAAACACAGAGTTGACGCCGGCAGTAATAGTGAGAGGGCTAGCAATGCAGGACTGCAGCAGCCTACTCTTTTAGAGTTCATGCGCAGGAGGCAAATTGTCAAGTCAACAAGCAGCAAGCTAACAAACGCAAAAGCGATGTTGGGGATTTAAGTGTAGACGATAACAAGCACACATGTGTTCTAACTTCATCGCTCAGGAAGTAGGCCTATTAACATTGGAGGCATGAAAAGCTGTAAATTACAGTGAACTTTGGTTAAAAAATTAATGTTTTAAAACTTTCCATTACAATAAAACACAATATGACTAACATAACACTGCTTTTTAAATGGAAAATTGTATATTTAGGGCCAAATTTGAGCACATTCAAAAATTGTGATTAATCGCATTTAATTATTTTAATCATTTGACAGCCCTAGTAATAAAACAAAATATTAAGATTTTTACTAATTAAGATTAAGATTTTTTTTTCTCAATTTCTTATGTATTCCTAACACACACCAAATAAATTAGAAACTGCAGTAATGTGACTAGTGAAATTTGACTTAGTCAGGGAATTGCATACCAGAAAATTTTAATAAGAACTTAGAGGGTTTCTGTGATCATTCTGGGGATGTAGAAGTTCATTGTTATGCCATTAAATTCGAAAGGGTTAGATCTCTCACTCTCCCCCATGCCTGCCTACAGGTGTATTGAAGCCCTCGTAGTGTTCTTCCAGGCAGGGAAAGATGAGGATCCGTATGTTACAATCTCCAGGAAGATTAAACTGCAGAAGGGTCAGGGAACACCCATGGAGTGGGAGATCGGCCACTCGGAGGGCAAGCTGGCGGTTCACCGAAATGCCTTCAAACGCATCGCAGTTATTCAGGCCTTCCTGGGCTCTACTCCACAGCTCACTCTGCAGCTCTATGCCACCATCCAGGAGAAGGAACTGCTCAAAACGCGAGGTAGGGACAGTCAACTTCGGCCTTCCTAAATGGGCCAGTCAGTCAACGCAGTGCCTTTTGTTTGTTTATGTATCTTTCGCTTGTGTTCCAGTCATCCTGATGGTCCTCACGCTCCTCTCCATCACCTACGGTGCCCTGGTCTGCAGCGTGCTGGCCATCCAGATCAAGTACGACGACTACAAGGTGCGCGTGCGGCCAGCAGCGTACCTGTTTATGGTGCTATGGCGGGGCCTGGAGATTGCCACTCGCATCACTGCCCTGGTGCTCTTCAGCACGGCGCTCACTTACTGGGTGGTGCCTGTGGTGCTGGGCAACCTCCTCTTCTTCTTCTTCCTTCCCTGGGCAGAATTCTGGGCAAGGAGGGCCTCACTGCCCGACAACGTGGAGAAGAACTTCAGCAAGGTGGGCACCACTGTAGTGCTCTGCATGGTGACGCTCCTCTACGCCTGCATTAACATCTTCTGCTGGTCGGCGGTGCAGCTTGACCTGGCCGACAGGGACCTCATCGAGAAGCAGCAAAGATGGGGCCGCCTGGCCATGTACTACGCTGCGCGCTTCGTTGAGAACGTGGGCCTCATTGTCCTGTGGTACTTCTTCAAGACGGACTTCTATGAGTATGTCTGCGCCCCCCTGCTGGTGGTGCAGCTGATCGTCTGCTATAGTCTGGCTCTGCTCTTTATGCTGCTATTTTACCAGTACTGTCACCCCTGTCGTCGCCTCTTCAGGCACAACGTGGAAGACTGCCTAAGCTGCGTCTGCTGCCAGAGAGGGGCCCAGCCGCCCCCAGAAACAGCCGTGACCATGGGGTCTCAGGCCTCTCCTCCACCCGACCTTACCAGCCAGCTGGGTGACCGCGAGACTGCCATTGTTGATTAAATTATGGATGCGGAGTGAGCCATCCTCAAAATGATACCCCAGCACAGGGTTGTCTTAATCTCAGGAAGTGCTGGCTGGACTAATATCTGGACTAATAGCTGGATTATTGTTCTTCCCTGTATTTTCATGATGTGAAAGAAAGGTAGCTGACACCTGGGACAAGGCTATATCTGCTGTAAAGTAGTGCTGATAGTGCAGCGGGCAACTTCGAGCTATGGAGTTTTGTACTGTACCATTTATTTGCACTGTTAGCTTTAAACACGAGCAAACTGAGGCTGCCATAGTATTTTAGGGTAATACTGGGGAACAAAGTTACTTTGATACAATTTTTAATTAATTAGAATTTCTTTCATATACGCTTACAGCCTGTGGATCACAGGGGAGCAAAGAATGTATTTTGCTGGATTACAAAATGAAACACAAAGGCAGCCTTCAGAAAAAGGAGGCATTAAGGGCAGAGGTGTGGCCAGGTGTGTTGGGAGTTGTTTTTTGTTTTTTTTTATCTTCCGGCTAGATAACCATTTCGGGAGCTGAGAATTTCAACTGTCAGGTCTCACTGCACAGGAGAGTTAATTAAAATAAACTGGGATTCCCCCAGTTTTCTTCGATGGTCAATGAATTGCAAACAAGCCAAAGATACTCAGGTCAGGGGTGTGACCTTTTTCGAGATCATTCCTTTCATCTATGCTGTGAAGCCAAATGTTCAAAAAATGAGTAGCTGCAGTGAGGAAGGTTACCAATGTGAAATAGCAAGCCAACATCTACATACTCAACTCGCATGTCAAAATAAGTCCGTCTGTCTACCCTTACTACTGCTAGCATAATGTCTCCTATGCTGCATTCGGAATCTTTTCATTTTACAAAAGGTTGCCTAAATTATTAATTTGCATATGGCTGGCTAGATTCATGTTGGATACCTGAAGTGCCTAAATTAGTATCCTTATAGTTTCTATGTTTATTGGTTTGTTGATTTTAGCTGAGTGTCACTTTGTTGTTTCCTTTTACGTGTGCCTGTTTAATAAATGAATATAACGATAAACTTGATAACGGCTCTTTCTGAATCCCGCTGTGAAACGGTGAAAACGGTGCGATACTCACAGTGCAGAAATAAATCCCGGCGAAGAAAACGAATTATAGAGCCAGGTATGGGCGGAGTTTGGCGCCTGCACAACAAGCACAAAGATTATTGTATTTCAGAATTCATTATTACCCCTTCTGCATTAAGAGTCGGACCCAATTCTGAAAAATGGCTAACTGGATCGTCAACAACGGCTTGTCAGCTGTTATTCTAGTAGGGACATATGACTTTCTTTGATGACGTTTTGATAGTCAGCATAAGAAAGCATAATATTCATGGTTTAATTTTCATTGTCTTGTAATATATACGCAAAATGCAAGTGGATTCTGTGAGGAAATGAAGAACCTACTTGTATTTGTATTTAATTCTTCTTTCTATTTTTTTGCGGTTTAAATAAATTCGATGTCTCGGATATCTAAATTATCTACGTAAAGAACTTGACATCTGTATTTTGCTCTCTTCACTATACACTCAGGTGGCGTGGATGGGCATCAATATATTCCTATTCGTCTACTACTACCTTTTATACGACACGGGAGACCGCTTTTACTACACACGGCACATTCTAGGGGTGAGTGTATTGGACAAATGCTGTGTTTCCTCGATGTTATGTTTCCAGTAAGCGGTCTACTTAAAGTACCTCACTGACACACACGTTTTGGATAGTGAAACGCGTCTAGCTTATATACCTATATACCAATCCAAGGTTAAATTCAAGACGATTTTCAGTCGATTTTAAATTCTCACAAGAGTGGCTGAATTTGAAATAGTTTCAGGTACGACATAAATTGGTGCGTATAGGATTCCCACAAAGACGATTATTTGAAAATAAAACGAGGCGGCGGTTTGTTGTAGACATGTAGATTGCCTAGTTTATGTGACGTGAATATGATCGTTTAGAAGATCTGGACTAACATATAAAGCGGCAATTCTCTGTCAACGGGAGTCCCGTCTTAAACATATCGTAGTTGCTTGCGCTAGTTAGGGGACCAATATTTTTACCCGTGATGACCTGACCTCATTTGTATTAAAAAAACTTGAAGCAAAATGTCGTTCAAATTAAGCTATAGTTTCAACAGGTCGTTAAAGCAACAATTTCAATAGGAAAAATATAACATTGCTGCAGCCCAGTCTATTAAAATCGCGAGATTCATTGTATCAGATCAGATCGTATACATCCACACGATCAACCAAAAGGGATTTTCATGTCAATTTCACACTTATTTAGTGTGTAGACACCTTTTCAAACTAAAGTATTTCATATATTAAATGTTAAAAATAAACATTTTAAAAATGAATAATGCTACAGTCAAATGGAAAAGGATAATTTCGTATTTAGTCATCGTCGTTAATCTATTACAGGCTATTGTTTTTATGAAAATATCTGGTGAAATTACTTTTCAAAAACACAGTCTGTGTTTTTAGTCCGCGCTGGCGTGGGCTCGTGCTCCCGCTGCAGTTCTCAACTTTAACTGTCTACTGATCCTGCTGCCGGTTTGCCGCAACCTACTCTCTCTCCTCCGCGGGTCGTTCATGGTGAGTGCCAACGCTCCTATTAAACTAGTTTTTGAGCTCTATGTGAACACTAGAAGAAGAAAAAAATCTTCTTCCTTTATTAAAACTTGTTTTCATGTCATGTTTTGGTTATTTTTCAATCCAGGCTTACATTTGTTGCCATTTTATCTTACTACCATTTCAGTGTTGCAGACGATCAATGAGGACACAGCTGGACAAAAATATCAGTTTCCACAAGCTGGTGGCTTACATGATTGGCTTGATGACAGGTACATTGGTTTCCAGTTTCACTGGTTTAATAACATGTGATTAAGTCCAGTGTCATTAACTGTATTGCAAAAGTGAAACAAGCCTTTTTTAAGGAGCATTTTTGGAATCATCCATAATGATCATAGAATAGGTTAAATATGTCTATACCGTAGCTGTCTACTTTATTTTTACAAGGAAACATTCAGTACTGCATTGCCATTTTGTATTGAAATACATCACCGAAGTCGCAATGCCTCTGCAGATTTAGTAGTTGTGCCATCTATGACTTTCAAAAAGAATTTGAAATGTCAAGCTTGCGGAACATTGGCAGTGTCAAGAAATTCCAAATCTTGAATGTTTGTCTTCAGTTTCCAGAGCTGGCTTCAGATAGCAAAGAAAGTAATTGGCTCTTCTGTTTTCATTAGTTACAATTAGTCAGTTGCTCTGGTTCTTACAAAGCCTCACAGATATAAGCCTGATCCTTTTCTGATGCTGGCAACATTTGCAACATTTTTTATGTATTAGTTTTCCTGGTATTAATTCCAAGGGCTACAATCACATCTATATTTTATGTATTTTTCATCCATTCAAACCACTGCCCTAAATTGATACATTGGAAATCTGCTTCTTGCATTGGTAAAGGCGAAACCAATATTTTTTGATCAACGAGACTTTTACACTGCACTTTCTTCTTTGCATTGAGCAGCTGTGCACACCATTGCCCATTTGTTTAACATGGAGTGGTTCAACCGCAGCAGACGGGGCGAGTTAGACACCCTCAGTACTGTGCTCTCCAGCCTAGATGACACGGACAACGGAACCTATCTGAACCCTATCCGTTCCAACAGCACCGTACGTCTGACCAACCCATTTGTTGTAATGTCGAGGGCGGCTTACTTGGAATTTAGCTCAGACTTACTTTGGAATTCGGAAGTTTAACGAAAATGCTAGATCTCCTTAGTACTTGTCACTTCCAAGCCGGACTGTGCCATGAGGAGTTGTTATCCTGTTATTTGCTCAGACACCGACCTACGTGGTTTTCACCACCATCGCCGGGATCACAGGGGTCATCATCACCCTGGCACTCATCCTCATAATCACCTCGTCCATGGAGGTCATACGCCGCAACTATTTTGAAGTCTTCTGGTATACGCACCACCTCTTCATTGTCTTCTTCACGGGTCTGGTCTTCCATGGAGCCGGGTAGGGTGCTTTCAGGTGGTGGTTGGGGACACCATGTGCCATTTGGCTGCGATTGGATTCTGCCAACTACGAACCATCCTTCTTCCAACCTCACTAGGCGCATTGTGCGGAGTCAGACCACAACAGATCCTCCGCACGACATCGCTGAATGTAAGGATGAACCAGAGGAATGGGGGACGGACGACGATTGTCCCATACCACAGTTTGCAGGAGGGTTCCCGCAGGTATGAAACCTGCAATTTCAGTTTTCTGATGATAGCGTGATCTGGCCCCTTTACTGGCGAACACCTTTACTAGCCTTTGGGCAGTTCCTGTAACTGTGCATTAGGTACGTAACTAAACCTTTGTGATTTTCCAACAGACCTGGATGTGGGTTATTGGTCCCATGATACTCTACCTTTGTGAGCGTGTTCTGCGATTCATTCGTTGCATGCAGACTGTCAAATACCGGAAGGTAGGTGTGCTGTGACCACCAGGACGTGGAGAGCCGATGTATACTTTTGAAAGTACCTTTTTGCTCAACAACGGTGCACTTCCTGGTATTTTATGACCGCTACCTTTTTTAATTTAAAACCTGGGAGAAGCAATGCATTTCCATAAAGCTCTCGGATTTCTATTGCTTTATTAACTGTAAAAAAGTTCATATTGTAACTCATTACCCTGGTAGCTACAAAATTGACTCTTCTGATTAGTACTTAACCGGAATGCGTCTGTGTATTTTCTCAAAAGATCGTGATCCATCCGTCCCAGGTGATGGAGCTACAACTGGTGAAGAGCGGCTTCAAGATGGAGGTGGGTCAGTATGTCTTCCTCAACTGCCCCAGCATCTCCCAGCTGGAGTGGCACCCCTTCACCATGACCTCAGCCCCAGAGGAGGACTTCTTCAGCGTGCACATCCGCTCTGCAGGGGACTGGACCCAACAATTCATCAGTATGGTTGAAAAGCTGCCAGGAGGAGTGCAGGGACCCAAGTATGCCCTTGTTTTTTAGCATAGTCACTTTTACGTCTGCGTAACATGAATCACCAAAGTCGGCAAGGAAAAATATTGATACTATGACCTCTGACCTCTGACCTCAGAATAGGTGTGGATGGCCCTTTCGGAACTGCCAGTGAGGATGTGTTTGACTATGAGGTCAGCATGCTCATTGGCTGTGGCATTGGAGTAACACCTTTCGCTTCCATAATGAAGTCAATCTGGTACAAGTTCAAAGAATCAAACCCCAAGCTACGCACAAGAAAGGTATTTAACAATTCTGGGCTTTCTGTTAAAATTTCATCTGGGGCAAAGGAATAAATTGGAGTTCTGCCTACTGAATTCTTCTTGTTTTCTTCATAAGCCGAACCATAATTTTTGCCTTATCGGGTCACAGATCTACTTCTACTGGCTGTGCAGAGAGACACATGCCTTTGAGTGGTTTGCAGATCTCCTGCAGCTGCTGGAGAAAGAAATGGAAACGAGAGGCATGAAAGACTTTCTCACCTACAAACTGTTCCTTACTGGGTGGGATCAGAGTCATGTAGGTAGCGAACTCCAGATGGTGACCCTTGCCTTGCACGGTGAGGAGGTGCGTCTGCCGTTTACTCCCGGGCTGGTGACAACTTCAGTCCCTTCTTTGTCTTTCCAGGCTGATCACGTCATGGTCCACTTCGACAAAGACACAGACGTTGTCACGGGTCTCAAACAAAAGACCTACTACGGCCGGCCCAATTGGGACACGGAATTTGAACATATTCGCAGCAAGAATCCCACGTGAGCTTTTTTCATGTCTTTTTAAATATATTTAAAATCACCAGTTAATTAAGTTGTTTCCTGGAGTCTGCAATGTGTCAAGTGTGGTTTCAGTACGATTAGTCTCCTCCAGCCTGAGTCGCATTTGGGCCTGTCTTTTACACTCGGCAGGCTGCACAGCCAGCACAAGAGGTTCAGTGCCCATTGGAGGAGAGTCTCGTTAGCAACGAGAAAAGAGAAGCCCTGCTGATTTAACCCAGCCCAGCCCTGGCGCCACTCTATCAATTGTGTGCCATGCTCTCCCACTAAATGACAAGCGCTGGATTCGAACCTGCGGATTCCAGCTCATAGGACTCAGTCTGCGCTCAGGCGAGTGCCATTTCTAACTGAGCGCCTGGGGAAGCCGTCAGCATGATTTAGTTTACCTCCAATCTGTGATTTTATTGAATTCAGGGCAAAAATGTACCTAGTACAAATACATTAGGGGAGAGAAAAAAAATAAATAATGATACTTCTATAATACAATGCTGATGACAACAAGAAGCTATTGACGACAGCTAATATTTCCGTGATTGACACACAGCGGCATGGTGGTCGGCACGTTCCTGTGTGGCCCGGAGGCACTGGCTAAGACCTTGAAGAAGAAATGTGCAAAGTTTTCAGATGTTGATCCTCGGAAAACAAGGTTCTACTTCAACAAGGAGAACTTCTGAACGGAACCTCAGGATTGTTCCATCAGAACATCGTACTTTTCATAATTTTCATTTTTGGCGTCACGTGGTTGCTTTACAAGCAAATCTCTGCTCCTGAATGGCCCTGTAAAAAGACCTGTTTGCATTCCTCCAACCCTGATAACTCAGAACCGGTTGTTCCAGCCATGTTGGATGTACCAAGTTCATTGACCTTACTCAGCTCTGTATTTTTCTGAGCAAAATATGAAGGGCACATACATGGTCATCCACTTGTTGCAGTAACCTGGAGAAACATTCGTTTTACATATTTCCTTTCCATCAACCTGAATCTTAGGTATTAGCAAAGCATCTCTCTAAAAGAGTGAGATCCAATTACATCGATTTTATGTCATACTTTTTTATGCAAATTTTTATACAGCGGATGAAATAAGTATTGAACACGTCACCATTTTTCTCAGTAAATATATTTCCAATATATTATTGCTATTGACATGAAATTTTCACCAGATGTTGGTAACAACCCGAGTAATCCATACATACAAAGAAACCAAAACAAATGAGCTCAGCAAATTAAGTTATGTGAAATAGTGTAAAATGACACAGGGAAAAAGTATTAACATTATTACACAAAACTTAATTCGCTGAGCTTATTTGTTTTGGTTTCTTTGTATGTATGGATTACTTAGGTTGTTACCATCTGATGAAAATTTCATGTCAATAACACCTTTGGAAATATATTTACTGAGAAAAATGGTGACGCGTTCAATTCTTATTTCACCCGCTGTACATCACCCTCACCTTATGGCAAAAATTGTAAATGCTTAATTAAATAAAGTCAAGCTTTATGATAAGTTACGGTTTACTTTCAGGCTGTTTACATTTTATTTCCTAATAATTGTAAACATGATTTTCCTCCTGGGAGTGTATATTCTTAATATGATATCGGTGATAATCACAGCGGAACTTGGAAGAGCACAATAAAAAAACAATTTTTTGCACTCTGGACTTTCGAGTTTTAAACCACCACCCTTAATACCACCTTTAAATACAATCCTTTAAACCGTCAAGCCAAAATGACCACTGGCAATTTCCATGCATCTTACCAAGTCTTCTGCAAGCACTGCAACCCTTTCTTTATCTACACTAGGCACAGGCATTAGAATTCTCTACATATCTTTTTGCACAACTTAAAGTTAGATCAGTTCATTACAATCTCCTAGTTATGCCATGGTTGATCTATTAATGGTTATTTTTTTTAAATGAAAACTTATTACAGAACTGTCACAACCACCCACACACATCGCCATTTGATCAAATAAAAAAAAAACTAAAAACAATAACTGCTTTTTATTCTGCAAGGACACACAGATCAAGGGCCTGCGGGCACATTTATAAAGCATAAGCATTTTCAAAACTCACAGAATAACACAATGTTGCTAAAGCTGGGAAGGAATGGGGTGATCCTGAGGTTACCTATGCTGGCCCATGCTGGTTACCCATCCTGGCTATTAACACGCATATGTGCACATTCGTCACACCGGTATATTGACACAGTAAAGATAAAGCCTCTTTATAAAATGTTTTATTATTAACACCAGCAACTCTTGAATGGAAACAATTCAGTAACAACACAATAAAACAAACAAAAATTCTTTTGTGAAATGACACCTTGTGAATATCACTATGTTCCCAGGTAGGTAGAAAGTGGAACCGGTAACCTGCCCTGAGGGGGGGAAAGAAGGAGAGGAGTTTAAAATGTTCTTGTTCCCCATTACATTTCACATTAAACTGCAAAATTGTAATAATAAAAGAAAACAGCCATTTCACTTAGAACAATGAGAAACACATGTGGTGGTAGTGTACCACTTACGCGTGGTGGTAGAGTGTACCACTTACGCGTGGTCCCACCGTGCCCTTCAAGGCACTCCGGCCGTCTTCTGGATTTGCTCCTTAAGGATAAGGATGCTTTGCCTCTGCTCGGGCGGCAGCATGGCAATCTGTTCTGGCGTCAGCTGCAGCACTTGCATGATTAGCGCAGCCTGGACACACGGACACACACCACGAAATGAACAACCACTGGTCAGCTCAAGGCAACATGTCACTGCTGTCAGAGCCAAAGCAGTAAAGCACATAATATACTGATGAATAGACCAGGAAATACAGTTTGGCATGCTGAAGATTCAAAGCACAAACATTGAAATAAGAAATCACTGCCTTGTACACTGCTGTCCACCCCCAAACATTCCATAGAGTCACAGTCATAATGAACAATGCTGCTTTTCTGTTCTCTATCTTTAAAAATGTTTGACTAACAAGCAGACGCAACCTTTAGTTTTATCTTACTGAGGGGTTGAGGACAAAAAAAGCTGAAAATACAAAAGGTCAAAAAGAATAACACAGGTTATTCAGGTTTACCAACTTAACTAAATAAGCTGATATATTGTACAAGATTTTTAATTCCCATTGACATCGTACCTTTTCATGGTCCTGAGATGTGACCTGATTTTGCCCAGGGCTGAACCCTCCTCCAGTTTGGGGAACCCCCGAGAGACTGGGAGCCTGTAGAAAAAAAACAGTCATTAAAAATGAAACAATCAATCAGGGACACAATCAGATCACCACTACCACTACCCAGAAGACGACCATACCGGCCTCGCCGATGGAGGTGCACTGGCCCCCATGCCGTGCGGCACCATGCCCGGCATTCCGCTGGCAATGGGAACCCTCTGTGCCGAAACGGGGCCTCTGGCATCCAGGCTGCGTGTCTCTACGGCTCGGGGGTCACGGCCACCAGGGATGGGGGCTAAAGCAGAATGAACAAACACACACAGAATAAACAACTGGGAGTGACAGTAACGTACTTGACCAGGAAATGTAGAGAAACAAGACGCACTGCATTGAAAGTCTCTATTAAAGGAACACAATTTTTAAATGAGTGACTTTGCATAATCCTGCAAGATCACTTTCAACACAGGTTCAAAACAGCGTTGACAGCCACTGGCCTCAGTCTGCAACTGGAACAAAGAGCCATGCTTCATAAGGCACAATACTCATGCCCTTAGTGGCTGGGGGTTTCCTTTGAGTGAAGTCTGTGATCTCCGCTCACCTCTGGCTTCCATAGGGGGTCCCCGCGGCTCCATCATTGGTCCTCTGGGCTCTCCCATCGGCCCTCCCCTCATGTCATGGGGTCCTCGCATGTCAGGTGGAGGCCCACCCCCACCATGGGACATGTGCATGGGGGGGCCCTGGTGCGGAGGAGCCCCCATGAAGCCACGGCTAAACAAAACACAGAAAACTTGATATTCACAGTGGATCAGAGAGCCGTCACAACGCAAAATCTGCTCAGGCGCTAACGCCCCAGTGATGTATTGGGAGAGCTTGCAGTTTGGTTGCACTCCATGGTGGCGCAGCTGGCAATGGTCAGCAGGGAACACTATAGCATCGCAGGCGTGGTCTCCTCACCTGGGCTCCACCACCTCCCCAGTAACCGAGAGCAAGGTGCCACCACGCGGGTCATTGGGGCCATCACCGAGCAGACCCCTGGGGGCCACCACGGGAGGACCTGGAGGAACGCCTCCCCGCATCGGTGCCCGTGGGTCTGCCATGGGAACTGCAGAGAGAGAGAAGGGGGTTCATGTGAGCGGAGGGAGAGACTACCCCACAGACTGCCCAGCGGACACAGCGCAACGTCAAGAACCAAGATCAGAACACAGAGAGAGAAGTGAGAGGAGAGGATTGCATAGCAGAGAACACTGTGGCTACACCAAAAACTGAAATACACCCTCCCCAACTGGCTAAAATGTATTCTTCTTTCCCTGTTAGCTCCTCGTTATTTGTTTTCCGGAGCAAGAAAGGGTTGTTCAGAACATTGTTTATCACAAGGCAAGCAAAATTTATACGCAGGTTGCCATCAAGAGCCAAACTGGCATTTTGACAGGTGATATGGCACCAATCAAATGTTTTCTAGACAACTGCACGCGTTTGTAAACTATTACATTGTCCGGTTATTCTGTCCTAACAGGTATCTGAAGTTGGCCAGATAACGCAATCCCACTGAAACAACCGTTCTCTTCCTACAAAATTCAGTGCATTTAGAATCACAGCAGGCATTGCAACCGCCGATGAAGGTGAAGTTTCAGAACCCTGGACTATTAGATGACCAACAACAGTATTTAATGGCAGGGTAACCTTACGTGGAACCATCAGTACGACATTGATGTGTATCACTGTTTGGAACAGGAGCAGAAATAAAGAAGAAAAATTTAAAGAACGCAAGTCTCTGGCTTCATCAGACTTTAGTCTGCCGATGATCCTGTTCACCTGGTCTGACAGGCCCTCAACAGGCCAAAGCCTGCATGTGCTAGTGATACCTTGTGGCCGTTCGATAGCAGCCTGCCCTGATGATCCTACAGGAGAGTGCTGAAGGCTTCCTGGGTCAGCAGGAAATAAAGAAAACAGGAAACAGAACTCAGGAACAACAGACCATTGCCTAGGGTACTGCCCCTTGCCAGGAAGTTTTTTTGGGGGAGGATACTAATTAAAATAAAAAATAAAAAATAAAAGGTTGATGGCAGTGGAATGAAATAGAGGAACTGAAGTGGCGCTTGCACAAACACTTGGGTTAATACCGCCCCTTGGTGGAAAAAGTGCAGCATCACATTGAACACAAAACATGGAAACAAAGCAAGGGGGGGGGGGGGGTGCATTTCCATTTAAACTTAAAGTGTAAAGCCACACACACACACATACAAACACGTATACATATACACAGCTAAAGAAAGGGTGATGTAGAGGAGCATCTGATAACAGGCCACCTAGGTTTTGACAGAAGAATTTCATAATCTTTTTGTAACTGAAAATACATATACATAACATCCATGATATTCCAGCAGCAGATCAAAAAAGTTTCTGCCTAGAAGCAAAATTGCCAGGACCATTTAATAACAATCCCATCAGATGCGAGTGGACTGTCTCAGACAAGAATTAAACAGCAGGAGCCACCAATAACGTGGACACTGAACACGTTAGATCGAATTTATAAGTGATATATATATATATAATAAATAAATGGCAGAAGCATGGTACATCACCTTGGCCTCTATCCATAGGTACAGGACCGCCCTGCGGAATTCCCATCTGAGGCTGCATCCCACCTGTGACATCCAATCAAGAAGAGGAATAGAAACGCATCACTGGGGGCCTTTTGACTTCTCCAACCACTTGAGGACAGAAAGGAAGGGCCCTCACCTGTGGGGCCCATGGGCCCTTGACCCTGCATGGGTCCCGTCACGCTACCGACCATCTGGGGAGGCTGCATCATCTGCGGGGCTCCATTCACGTGCATGCCCACCTGCGCACAACGCAGACAAGACTCAGTGCACAGGCGGAGTGAAAAAGTTCACCTCTAACCCATCAATAACAACTTACTACCACTACTGCAACATCCTTGTCACCTGACTAGCAAAACACTGGCTTGCGCTGATCACTGGAGTGCTGGGCAAAAAGAGCACACAAGAGCAGTCACTCACCATGGGCTGCGGCTGGGATGTCGGCACATTCGGCTGGGAAAGGGGTTGGCCGGAGACAGGCGCGGCAGATGCCTGATTGCTGGGGATCAGGGGCTGTACTGGCGTCTGGCGATGAAGCATTTTCTAACAAAACATCAAGAGTCAGTAATCGGCAATACTGTCAGAACGACTGACTTTTTGATTTAGAGAGTCTTGCCCAACAATCACACAAGAATTTTTTTTGGTTTATCATAAAATGATTTGGTGAGAAATTTACTAGGAAAATTCATATAATTTAATCTGTACAAAGTTTTGTTAAACCTGGGCAAATGAGTAAGCAGGCCTCACCAGTGCAATTTCAGGGTCAACGATCCTCATGACCACCTGGGCCTGCAGCAAGGCGTAGGCCAGTTGGGGATTTTGGAGCAGCATGTTCCTGGCTTCCTGGGGGCTGTTCTGCACACATAACTAAGAAACATAAAAGCAAGTGAGCACACACAAGCTGGTGACGCATTCATTTGCCAGGCACCTTGGCTAAAGCCATAGCTTGCAGTGAATTGGTATCCAACATTAGCAATCTCGCTAGCGGCTTTTCCAAACACACGCATTCAGGACAACCCATGACCAACAATACGCAAACCATAACATTCTGCACTCACTTTCATCTGTTTCATGAGTTCAAACATCTGCTCAGGGGGCAGACTGGCCACTGCGCGGCTTATGGATTCAGGGGCCTCCTCAGGCTGGCAACCGTCTCCATAAGGGGATTCGATGACAGGGGCACCCGTGCCCAGGCCTAATGGAGAAGACAGCCACGGTGTGCACGGAGGTAGCGTTAGCGCAGGAGAAATCAGCTGCACACCGTTACGTTTTTGTCCTTTTACCAGCTTCATTGGCAAGTTATTTATTTCTAGATACTTGCATAGGGTGCACACATGCATAGTAATCCCCCCCAAGGAAACTGTAGCAGGTCCTAAGAAAACTGTTCTTAAGTCGTTCAGGAAGACTTACTCTTAAGTTCCTCCTTGTTCTTTTCACTGGCAGCATTGTCCACACGGAGCGCTCGGCCACTAAACTCTCGCCCGTTAAGGTTCCGCATGGCACTAAGGGCAGTCTCCTGGTCTTGGTATTCGCAGAAGCCATAGCCTTTGGGTTTTCCAGTTTCTCTGTCATACACCAACCTGCAAAACAGAGAGAGGTCGTCTTGCAAGCCGCAATACTTTTTCAAAGTAGTTGATACATTATACGAGCTGACAATTATCTGCATCTCATTGCAAAACTATTGTATAGCCACGTTAGTTTGCATAAAATTCGCACCTGAAGCTGACAACCAAGCCGACCTCGGAGAAGATGTCCTTCAGTTGTTCCTCTGTGGCTTCATATGGAATATTTCCCACTTAGCGAAGACAAAAAGTTTGTGCTTTTTAGGCAGTATTGGTACTTACTTAGACCATGAATATAGTGCATTGGCAATCAATAATCAAATCTAAATTCAATATTTAAAAAATTCAAACTTTCTAACCAACTAAACAAAAACGTGACAAGTCTTTGGGTACCCAAAAACAAATGACTTAGGTATAACAGATAGAATAGCGAGCTAGTTAACTAGCCATCGGGCTACAACTACTCAGAAATATCTGAAACAGAGATAACGCCAGTAATACTAAAGTGACGATCGTTAGTGCTCGGCATTGCCAATTATTTGACTTACCAAAGACTGATCGCAAAGAACGGTCAACAGCAGGATCTCTGCCTGCTGCAGCAACAACAGAAGCAGCTAAATTCGCCATGTTCACAGAGCGTCAGATCTAAGTTAACTTCCTTTTTGATTGTGAACACGACCGGAACTTGTAGCTGGTCATGGGAGTTGTATTTTAAGGGAAATATTTCTTCGCGCGAATTCTTTTCATTTTGGGCATTCGTTGTACGTTTGACCTCATATAGTGATCATTTATTAATTCGCCAATTATGTTAGACGTTAACCTGTCGAATAAATATCTTCTAATTTGACTGTGTAAAATTCTAGATATTCTCTTAAAATATAGAGACAATTAAGTCATATTGATAAACCCTAGAGAAAATCTAGTCGTATTTTATGTATTTTTTATGCACTGTAGCGTTATATAGTTCGTTTTTTTAATTGAATGTATGTGAATGCATATTTAATTAGCACACATGCATGCTGAATTTACATTAATTTACAGAATGTTCTGCAGAGAGGCTGAATGTTTGCGCATGGAACATGGACCGTAGTCAACAAATGTGGAAAAGGGATGAACATCAACTGAATTTGCTAGCAGTTAAGATAAGTTGGGAAGACAAACTTAGCCCAAATAAAAATATTTCAGCTAAAGTATTCAACTATATACTTGGTAAAAAATGTTTTGTTTTGTCCTCAGTATCTGGTCTCTGGCCTTTATGTGTTTAAGTCAGGTTTCAGCAAAAAAAGATTTAATGAATCTGCAACTTGTATGAAAAAGGGTGACTAATACTTATGAAATTATTATTTTGGTACCTGAACTAATGGTTTGGGATATTTAGTTCATAGAACCAGTTTTAGTGCTAAAATGATTGTGAAAAACTTTAAACGGTGCATTAATAGAATATTCATTATATATGTTTGATAACTGGAAAATAGTATGGGTCAAAAGTCTGGGTGTTTTTTGGAGAGACATGTACGCCTGATACAGTAAAAGAGTTATGAGAAATTAAATGAGGCGTGCAGAGTAGAAAAGGATTTTGCAAGGAGAATTCAGGACTGTCCACTGTGCCGTGTCTTTTAGAGAGGACTATCGAGAATGTATCACTTCTATGGTGACAGGGAGCTTGTCACGCCATCGCTGGTGAAGGGAAAGGAAGAAATATGGCAATGCTACATCAAGGAAACTGAAGAGATATCTGCCTCTGGAAGATATTCCATTTGCAAGGGGACAAGGAGAAAGTGATTTCAGAGTGACGAAGAGGTCGAATTAAATGGGGAACCACAAGGAAATTAAGACAGGTGTCTAAATGGGAACATTTTCGATGGTTGTGGTGAGGAATACGAAGGGAAAGGTGACGAAAAGGTGTCCCAGGGGGACAGTTTATTGAGGACCTCAAGGGAAGAAGGGAGGTGACAAAGGAGGCTAGCAGTGGTCCCGGGGTAGTGCTCGCAGGGTAGGATGGAATGCAGGGCTCTATGGAAGTCTTGCTGCCACATGGCGTGAACCAAACTAGAGGTGTCCAGTAGAAATGTCAGTCTGAAGGGAGGAAGAAAAGTGACACAGAACAACAGATCATTTGTTTGAAAGGGTGAGAATGAATGTGGCATGGCTTGAGAGGATGGAAAGGAAAGGTGTAATAAGAGGAACTGGATTTAGATCGGTGAGGATGAATAAAGGAACAGTGGAAAAGGAAGGCAGAGAACTAATGATGGACAGCCATTTTAAGGGCTGTGAAGGGAAGGAGAATAGGAGGGACAGTGACTTAAAGAAAGAGGAAGGTATGAGTAGGCTTACGGTTCATAATGTAAACGGGTTCAAGAATAAAAATCAGATAAGCCTTCTCTTTTTAAGGCTAGGAAGAGGGGTTACTTTGAGCACAGGTCTGTTTACAATACTACAATAATATCGTAAATAAATGTGCAGGCTGTGTAATTTCTGTGTAAATTGCACCATCTGGAAAGCAAATACTAATGTAATAACATTTAGAAATATAATTCTGCTCTAAAGCACATTAAACAGTGGTTCATTGACCTGTTTTAGATTTAATTACAGGGCAACTTCATTTAGCATCACAAGGTCAATGGGGTTTGGTTTTGAGTAGATATGTGAATCAATTTTTTCCAGATCACATATGTAATACTGTGCGTAAATTCTATGAAAGTTATAAAAAAGCATTTCGTAAAACGTTTCATTAAATGATTTTTTTATTGTCGCAAGTAGGAAACCGTGTCAGAACAATGCTAATACAAAACAAAAACATTGAAATTGAAAGTGCAGTTTTAAGTGCAGTTGACGAGCAAACGATATTACTTCACAAATGCAGCTTGCATATTACTAACACAAAATTCATTTTTACTAATTCCGAGTTACGACTACAAAACCTCATCATCGACGCCATAACATTATTGCCGACATTTTACGGGCGACCATATTTACTAAAATGAGACTGATAACTTCGTTGTTGTGGCATATCTTTACTTTATTTTCTGGATTAACGGGGGGATTATTCACAATAGCAACACTGGGGGGCGTAAACAGACCTTTTTTTAAAGTATGTTTTTTTTCCCCAATGAAAAAGCGCAAGACATTCGTTAAAACTTTGATCATATGCTGGTCTGGTGGTTACTTCAAGAAATTATTGATTGCTTTAGCGTACTAAATATAATAATATAATTTCAAAAATAAACAAATCGATTATGAAGCCTCTTAGGCGGCAGTAATATTCTAATAATTTTGTACTTTAGCGTCTTTATGCACGTAAGCAAATTATTTAATCGAAATCGAAAATATATATATTCTATATGGTAACCCAAAAGGAACTGGTTCCACTGGGGCTCGAACCCAGGACCTTCTGCGTGTAAAGCAGACGTGATAACCACTACACTATGGAACCATTATGCTGAACCTGACCAGTCCGGAGAATATCACCATAGAACTATAATATATTTATTCTATATGCGAATTATGTACATTACTTCTAATAACACCTGTCGGGTTTTTCATCAGTACACAACGAACTGTCAAGAGATAAATAAGGCAAATAACCAAGTGTTAGCACGGGTTTGCTTTATTGAATAATCAATCAAAACAGAGCCAGGTCCAAAGTTTTTTTTTTTTTTTTTTTGTATATTTGACGAATGCATTCACAGAAATACAGCTACCGTGTATGGTATTTTAAGAGCAAACCTGGTGTCACATGCACTGAATGACAGGTAACATAGATATCAATAGTAAGCTAGCTAGTTAGCTAACGAGCTACAACGTAAGTTACCTAAACGGGCTTAACACGATATATAGGTAGCTAGTTAGTTCGCCCGCGGAATAGTTCATTTTGACAGGCAATATAATATTCTGTTACGGTACAACGAACAAAGAAAACTGATTCAGAAGGTAAGTTAGCTGACTGGCCAGTTACTACCCAACAGCCGCTAAGATGTATAGGCGCTTTCATATAGTTGAAATTACATTAGCTTTTAATTGCTATTAATTATAGTGTGGGACAGACGTGTTTGAAGAAACATTGCTTGAACTCAAGTTACCTTCCTTTTTTTTCCACTACGGACTACCTAGTATATTGTATAGCCACGTCAATTAGCCCCCCCTAGTACTAGTCAGATTAGTGATCCTTCCGAACATTTTCATACTTAATAATTGAGTATAATGAACACAAACGTATAATTTGACTGTAGAGTCAAATTGAATTTCTACAGAAATTGTGTAAACATTCTATGTTACTACCCCCAAATTTTTACAGTAGCCTATACTTTAAATAACACGTTAATGATTCAGCCTGCTGAATAACATAAAACGATAACGAGCGCTTGCTTTTTTTTTTTTTTTTTTTTTTGCTAACTACTTTCTTGTTGAATCCACAAAAAAATCAGTAACGGTAACACCTTGAATTCCCTGAGCTAATGCGATTTATCCTTCATGGGCGGAACATATCTAATATGCCAGTGTCCGAGTGCTTTAGTATTGGCCTACAGGTTTTACACAATATTTATTCAGCCATTACCGACTTTCCTTCAAAAACTTATGTTTATTGTCAAGTTATGGGATTCAAATGCGGCTAAAACTGGCTCAAATTTAACGGACGTATTTATTATATTAACCAGAACACCACGTGGATAGTTCTAGAATAATCATTCGGATTGAAAAAAAGTCATTAATATGTTCTGTCACAAGTTATTTTCGTATGCCTACATTACCTATAGCAGATTATGTCGGATTTCACATAATGACAAGGATAAATCCTAGGGCGCAAGTGTGATTTCAAATTATGCGAATCGAACATTAAAATAGTTGAAGAAGTAGTCGTTAGGTACGGTATATTGCTGCGTGTGCTCAAAATTGGGCGGTTTCCTCCATCAGTGCTTCTCGCACTCTTTTTACTGACAAGGAAACTTAATTATGACACAGTGAACAGTCCATTTCCGTTACTTGTTGATGAGCAAGTGAAAGGGGACAGAGGATAAGGGCTTGAGGCGACACACCCTCTGACCACAAAGCTGGCGCTGCACTACTACGAAAGGGGTTTCCAACATACACTCCCGGGGAGGTTTTCCACGAGCTTTTTCGGAAACCTCGCGAGCAGTGTTTACAAATGAATTGGGGGAAAAAACAATACAAAGAAAGAAACGACGAGAATGTTGACAATAAAGTATGTTGTATAACACAATAAATAGTCAGGCACGTAACCGTCATTCACTTAAAGCTACTATGTTTCCTGGGACAGCGAGGCCGTGGAACTATACCCGGAAAGAAACATCAAATTCCAATGCGGTTGGATGGACGACGATAGGATATCGACAGGAACGGGTCCGTTTTGCTATCCTGTCAATCATTACTTAAACTAGCAGAACCATACGAACTTTTAAATGTATAATTTATAGTACATTTGAAGTGTGGAAAAAGCTTGGTCAGTAAAATCCCACAACACCTTCAGTCGCCACACGCACAAACCTCTACCCACGTTTTAGTTCGTTATCGCTGTTGTTTTTATTATCCTTTATTTGGGCCCATGTAAATCAGCTGAAGCTGTGTTAATGAGTATTTGGACAAATTATTCTTATTTTGTGTCATATATACATATTTATTTATTTAAAAACCAATAGCAATGTAAAACGCATCAGCTTAATCACGATGACTGTAAGCCAGTTCAGTAGGAAGACAATGATAATACGTAAACCTACGTTGACCTGGGTCCAAAACATAAAGTAGGCATATGGTATTGTACTGAAAACAATTAAGTACGCCAAATACATGTAGGCCGTGATAGAAGCAATTAATGGAAGTCTCGAGTAAGATCCCATCGAAGGAGACTGCAGAGATTGCGCCACATTCCATAGGAGTAGTAAGACATAAGATTTTAAAAACACCAAGATCTAGAAACGAAAATTTAAAAAAATAGTACAGGGAAGAAATGTATTTAAGATTTAAAACAGGAGCACAAGAGTCAAAGCATTCAGCGAGCAAGGTTTAATTGGCGGCAGAAAATACTGAACAGAAGCGGAGCATTATCATCGTGAAATGTATGCAATAATAAATGTCGTGTAATATTTTATTTCTAGATCAGCAAATAAATAAGAGAAACCTTTGACTTTGATGGAAGTCGAGACTAAACTGAGATAGAACTAGAATAGTTTATATCGTTGTTGTGGGTCACAACTCTTCTGGTTAACACATTAATCTCCGCTTTGTCCGTCGGCTATAACACCTGTTTTTAACACATTTCTACATAATAATGCCCCATGGAAAATCTCCAGCGAGTCATTTCTTAATGTAAATACTCTGTGAATTTAGGAGTGGCTTAACAGAAGTGTAGCATACTGGAGCTATTCGATTTGATATTAATGCTTACCATTAAAGCTATCACTGGACATGCATATTGGACCTGATCAATTTACTACTTGGATGTACGTCAAGTCCACATATTGCCCACATATAACTTCTTAAATTATTGTTCCCTTCCAAATTCTGTTTCACTGTCATTCTAAGGGTCCTTCTAAACTCTTGTTTGATCTTTTCATATTCTTATTTCTTGTACATATACACTACCGGTCAAAAGTTATAGAACAGCCCCATTTTTCCAGTTTTTATTGAAATTTAAGCAGTTCAAGTCCAGTGAATAACCTGAAATGGTTCAAAGGTAAGCGGTAAACTGCCACTTAACTTTAAAAAAAAGTTGCTAAAAACTGAAAAATAATATACATATCAGAATTATAAAAAAAGGCTTTTTTTCAGGGAACAATTAATGGATTAACAACTTACAGCTTTTCTGCAGCAAAGGAAGTAAATTAAGCCTTGAAAGTTGATGCTAACAATTCCTACAGGTGTCCCAACTTTTGTTGATTACTTACAAACCCTCTGTCTGTATAATAGCAGTGTTGAAACAGACTGTGTTACTACACCCTCTTAAGCAGTATTTGGACAGAATCAGAAGACACGTTTCTAAGAGTCAACAGCTTGCATGATAGGCAGCTCACAGGACAACAGTTTCAAGCACAGCTTAACACTAGTCGAAGTAAGCAAGTCTAAGTTTTAACTGTGGAGAGAATACTTTGAGCTGCAGGTTTGACAGGTGGAGTGGCAGTAGGAAAGCCATTGCTAAGATGGTAAAATAAGAAAAAGAGGCTTGCCTGGGCCATCTTTGGTTCATCATGCAGGTTTTTTGTACGCTGTTGAGTAGGCGAAAGGATGGTTCCTCAGTGTGTGACACCAACTGTCAACGATGGAGGAAGCGTGATGGTCTGGGGCTCTTTTGCTGGATCCAGAGTCGCCGACTTGCACAGAGTGACTGGCACTCTGAACCAAAACTACTACCACAGCATTTTGCAACGCCATGCAATACCCTCTGGTATACATCCAGTTGGTCAGGGGTTCATCCTCCAGCAAGATAATGACCCAAAACATACCTCCAGGCTATGTCAGAACTACCTTAGAAGAAAAGAACACGACGGTAAGCTTCAAATAATGGAATGGCCACTACAGTCTCCAGACTTAAATCCCATCAAGCTGGTTTGGGATGAACTGGACAGAATGGTGAAAGCAAAGCAACCTACAAGTGCAACACAGTTGTGAGAACTTCTGCAACAGTGTTGGGAAGAACTTTCCAAACAATATTTGATTTGCATTGCAGAAAAAATGCCACGAGTGTGTTCGGCTGTTATATCTTCAAAAGGTGGCTACTTTGAGTCAAAAATTTAGATTAACTTTTGCTAAACAAAACGATTCCATGATTTCTTTTTTTATCAGAAATTGTTTATTTTTTCTATGCTTTAATTTCAGAGTATATTGAGACATTAAACTGCTTAAATTTCAATAAAAACTGAAAAAAATTAGATTCTCAAACTTTTGACCGGTAGTGTACCTGTTTTTTTAAATTATCAATATTGGGTATCTTATACTTATGGTAGTAAGGCAATATGGAATTGGGGTTTCACAGTCACGGGTTAATTAAGGTTTCTGCGTATGCCAACTGGAACCTTAAGTGAGGAGCAGTAACTATTGCATTCTTTATTTTTGCGTACAACCATGCAAGAAAAAAGCCCAATAGATTTCGTCTCTAAGTGGCTCGTAATGGGATGTTTTCTATGCATGCTGTGGCCATCCATTGCCTATGCCAATGGTGGAATTACGACACAGGGTAGGCTTAATTCCTCCAACGAAGATGTAAATAGGCCTTATGACATTATTAGACGTTTGCTCTTTTTGTATTCATCGCATTCGTGACAATGTATAAAAATATATAAATTAACTATTGAAATGAAAATAACTTTATTTTAACTCTTAAACAACACACAACCAATTTGATATATACAATTGGCGACGCCAACCTGCATTAATTTACCTGTGGAAAAAAAAATGCAGGCTTTAGGACCCAGGGTGCGCGATTTTCTCTCCAGCTGCTGCGGTCTGAAACTGGCAATGAGAGGAGATCGCGAGGAGAAGCCCAAATTTCACCCCGGATTTATTCCACATTTAATTCATCCTCGAAATCCAAAACGAAACTCGCCCTAACTCACGGATCCCCCTTGTATGTTTGTGAATAACCGACGTCTGAAGCTCTACGAAAGCACTCCGGGTCTAAAGGTAAAGCGGCGCGATACCATGCCATTACTAATAACAAAGGCGCTACTGGCGAGCAAGGGGGCATTAAAGGGGGCAGTGCACGACGCTATGGAGGGCGACAGTCAGACTCTTTAAACTTTGCACTAATAATATTAGTACATTAAAGTTGTTTGGCCTGCTGCTATAGCCAAGATAGGGACGTTTAGCTCTGCTTGAGGTAAATATTTTGCTTTTTCTTTGCCACATAAATGTCAAAAACGACCTCACTAATTTTAGTTTTAATTCCATTTTCAACGTACTGTTTTTGTATTTTTAGCTAAAACGGTAACGGCTTACAATTCTTTCTGTTGCCTAACTTGCAGACACAAATATATCATATGCTTTATTTAGAGGTTGTTGTTTCTTGTTTTGGTTTAGAGTTTGCACGTATTCTGGCTTTCATCCTTTTTGCATGTCAGCGCTCAGGCAAACTTTTAAAAGTGCTTGTATCATAAATTACACCGGCAACTGTACCGTGCTATTTGCTTAGCCGACAGAACACGGTCTGAGTCCGTAAACACAATAATTAAGTATAATGCATATTCATTTTTCTTCTGTACCCAGTATTCAGCTTGTCGTGTTTTTCTTGTATTCGACCGTTACAGAACTTGTCAGATAATTTATTAAACAACGTTGATCGCAAGACGCACGGGACGGGACATTCCACTTAGTTGGGCTGCAGCAATTTGACAGGCCTAATAAGTTAGAGAAGCGACGAGCCAGCTAAGTCAAATCAGGTGAATATAATCACTAAAGAAAGAGAACGAACACAACCGAGATTGAATACGTCGGGTCGTTAAAACAACCGAAGAGCCTTATCACTACGTTTTATAGGCCTGCTAAATACTTTTTCCCGGTAAGCGAGTGTGGCATTCGGACGATGTTTACTCGTTTAAAATACTGCAATTGTGCAACTCAGGCCAGCCTAGTATCATCTTTTTCTCCGTCGTAGTCTACTCAAGATACGGTACAGGCGCCTTAGCTTCGGTGTTTACTGGCACAGTGTCTCACGTTGTCCCTTTGTCGTTGATTGCTAGAGAAGCTCCCAGTAGCCGGTCACTACGGAGATCGCTTTCCAAGCTCTGTGTGTCGTCCAGCGATCCCCTGGATAACCCGATGCATTGCCTTTTTAGACCGCAAAATTAGCGCCATACAACGTAAATCGTGAACTAGCGAGTGCTTTCCATATCAAATATTAAATGACGGCAGGGTTTATCGTCAGATTAATATATTTAGAATATATATATATATATTTTTTGTCTCATCGGTTCTGATTTTCTACCGATTAATTACATTTTCGCTGACATGTAAGCTGCAGGCTATGCGTGTTATTGTTATGGAGCACCATCTCACTGCTCACCAAATTCTTATTTCGACACTATTCCCCCCTACATCAGCCTCTAAATTTGTCTTCAATGCACATTTTCTAGGCGAAAGCGGATTTGCCGCTACATCCACGGGTTGCTTCACCGTGCTACATTCGAGAGACTAATGAAAAAATAGGTCATCGGTTTATAGTTTTGTTTATTTTCATTACCGCGTTTCCTTTTAAAGATTTTTCTCATCGAGACCCTACTAGCTAGGCATTTTCTCTTGCTAACAACCAATCCACATACTCGCAGTTTTACACAATAAGCGCACCTGCACATACTTCACACAACTACCCGCATGATAATTCATTTTATGGTACTGTTTCAGTTAACCGAAAAGCCCAAATGCATGCCGTGAAAGAAAAACTGGGGTTTACTTGCGCATTATTTTCTTTAACATTTGGTACGAATATAAAGGTACAAGAAACCCTCAAGCGAATGGTTGAAATAAGGTATGGCATTTACTTCTGAAAGGCAAGCCAGTGGTCTGCCGGAGATTCGTGACGTTTTGAGAGACTGGCGATGCTACCTGTAGTGACCTTGCTATAGAAACTAGGTTCTCGACACCCCACGTTGTCTTCCTCGTCTGGATTGCTCTCTCCTCCCTACTGAGACTACATGCCAACCGCACGCGTCGTAGGTGGCTGTTACGTGTTATTTGTCTAATTTTCCCATCTAACTTAAATATTGCGGAGGATTCTGTGGTAATTAGACAATTGGCAGAAAGAAGGACGTCGTCGATAGCTCTGCAGCTTTAACGCCGTTATAGTTCACTACACATTTACACCAAAATCCCTATGATTTTGAAAAAAAAAAATGGTTATAGAATTATGCCGTATCTTTCATTCTTTTGTAGTGTTCTTTAGTAATGCCAACCTCCTTCCCCCTTTGGTCATACATAACAATTAATAATCATAATCGATATTTTACCAACGTGAATAATTAAAAAGGAATCCCAAACAACTAGTAGGCCTAACGATAAAAATAATGAACCGTTAAAAATTGTGGGTCATTCAATTCAACTCAGTCCAAAGTATTAAAATAACCCTCAAATTGATGTGTTAGTGGTTCATAAACACTTCGGCAGTTAGATTGAATGCCCCCGTTCATCTATAGATTTTATAAACAGCTGGTTTCACTTCAATCTGGGAGATTTGAATTGTCAGGGGTACCACAAGTGTATTTAACGTAATCTCTGGATTTTTCAGGTTTTCAGTAACAAAATAGCCTATTACAAGATTTGTATTTTTGCAAATGATTCCATATGTTATATGTGCCCACGGGTATAATGGGAAAAAGAATGCCGATGTGTAGCAAACGTGCTATAGGCGTAGGTTATAGCTTACTGTGTCGACAAAGTGGCCACGTCCGTGAAGGAAGAAACACCGTAAAGCTTGCTTTTGGCGGCGCAGTCCTAACCGCACCTGTTATGGAATTTTGTGTAACTGGGAAAAGGTAACATGAAAACTATTGTTTCCGAGTTCGCCGTTCTTTAGATAAAACCATTTTTACAAGTTAAGTCTATCTATCTTGTGTGTGTGTGTGTTTATATATATATATATATATATATATATATATATATATATATACACACACACTTACTGTTCGATTGAACATTATAATGACTTTATATAGTGAATTGCTTGGTATGATCGTCAGTCTCGCTAGTTCCAGAATCTCAAAAACCACCTGGGCTTTTCGCGCACGACATTGTCTAAGGGTTTATCAAGGATGGTGCGTCAAAGAAAAACATCCAGCATTCCGGTGGGCGAAAAACAGCTGGCTGATTAGAGAGGTCCAAGGACAATGGCAAGCAGCTTGTCTGTCAGTCCCAGATTGTCACAGATGGGCTATTGCAGCAGACAACCACACCGTGTTCCATTCCTATCAGATAAAAACAAGAGAGTCTTGGTTCCTGTTGCGTCATGCCGACAGCAGTGTCAGAATTTGCCATATGTAGCGTGAGTTGACAGACCCATCCTGTCTGGTGTCAAAGGTAGAAACTGCAATATTTGAACGCCACGTCGTATTTGAACATTGTAGTAGTAGTAGTAGTACTGTATTTATCCCCCATGGGGAAATTGCGATGCTACAGCAGAAATTACCAAAATGACACAAAAAACATATAATAAATAAATCATGAAACAACAAGTAGTACATACGTACAGGAGAATTGTTAGGTGGGAATTCTGCTGCTGACCAGGTACACCCCTCCTAGGCTACAGTTTAAACCTTGTCATTGTGGCGAGGAAGGGCAACAACATGGTATGGTGGAAGAGAAGGGCAGTTTATTGAAGTGCCTGAGGGAATAACTGAGGTGACGAAGGTGGGCAGCACCAGAGTTTGGGTTTTTCGTCAGGGGGTGGTGAAGGTTCTTGCTCGCAATATTGCGGTTCAAGGATGAGGGCTCCTAGGCAGTCTTTGGGTTCATATGGGCAGCCTCAGTGGACCTCTTCTCCAGAGTCTGTTTGGTGTGAAATACAAGAAGGAGGTCAGTAGGGCGTTAAAAACATGACACTGTTTAATGATACTTACCCTTTTTTTTTTTCTGAGCCATGTGACAGATTATCTCATTGACGTCCTTTGTACAGTATTCTTTTTTAAGCGACCTTAACCTTATGGTTCTAAAGGTTCTAAATTCCTAACCCAATGGTCCCTTGTCTTAAGTCAAGGGACAGCAAGATGTGCTGTAGCGTATTTTCGGAATGGCACTTCCCCGATACAGATCTATTTATCAGATACTGAGATTTTTAAAAATGTGTGGCATTACTGCTGCTAAATGTGATCCTTCACATATGCAATTGGTCTGGGTGTTAGCAAGCCCATTGTTTATATATATATATATATATATATATATATATATATATATATGTGTGTGTGTGTGTATATAAACTGAAGCTGTGTGCCTCCTCTCGAGCCTGACATTCTTAATTTGATATATATATAGTATGTATATAGTATAGTATATTGTATGTATTTTGTTTAACCAGTGCCTTTGGAAAAAGACCATTTGGAGATGGAAGGGTTACTGCAGTCTCAAACAATAATTAGGCTGAGACGAATTTATAACCTCGGAGTGAAACATGCAAATTTTCTAATGTATATTGGCACTATTTTCTTATGCAGTATGATAGTCATATTAATTGGGGGTGTAGAGTTGGCAACATTCTTTAAAAAACATGTTCCACATTAGTAATTTCTTCTTCAGCAATAATTAAAATATTTTAATTAAAACATAATTGGCTCAATTGACAAAATAGATAATGAGCGCATTATAATAGTGTTGCCAAATGAAAGTGTGCAGTATCCATCCATTTTTTAATTAGAATTCTCTTACCTGCCATGCAATTATTTTGTGACACTTTTAATTTCCTTAGTCAGAGAGATAACAGAGATTTGCTGAACTGTGCCCAACAAATCAGACATATCTCAGTGTTTGAACTGAAGTGATATGAATAGAAACCTGTAGGCCAGCTAACATATATTCATAATTTTTACCATGAGCCCAAACTTTCAGTTTTCGCGTCCTGTTGATGAAAACTAGCGAAACAGATTTTAAAAAGTTACAAAAAAAGTGGAGAAAATTACCCCACCATTTCAAAGGGGACAGTCTGGTCCTTCTTTTTTCAACCTGACATTTGGACAGCGGTAGTATTTCAGGAGGAAGTAGAGAATGGTCATCAATCATCAATCTCACCGCTGTGGTGGCTCATAGAATCATTTCCCCCCACCCGCTCTACAACAGTTTACTGCAGCCATACATTATTCATAATCCCGGAGTTTGGCCATTTGTATTGAAAAAGCTGTATTTAATTTCAACCATCTATCCATCACCCTGGCATCCCTTTGGGTTTCATCAAACATCTACCATCCTTGTTAGCGCAAATGCATCAAACCCCCCAGCTTGTCAGTGTGGTTTTTCTCCCACAGGATTAAATACCTTGCTTTTTCCTCTTTTCAGCTACAGCAAGAAAAACCTTTGCCACTCTTTCAGAGTGTATGAGCTGTATGTGACACCTGTCGCCTTCAGTTTAAGGTGCCTTTGCTAAAAAGCCTGGGGACTTCAGATGCCTTCAGTGTCCGTCATGAGTTTTTTTCTGACACAATTTTAACTAGAAACGCTTGTGCAACCATCCTAGGGGCTCTGCCTGTCAATTTTAAGGGTTCGATGAATTAAGCTGTTGATTCTTCTGATAACAGTTAATTACAGCCGTACTCAGAAGTGTGATATTGGAGCTATTATGCTAACAAGAAGGTCAAACGTATGTTTAAAATGTGAGCTAAAATGCGGAGAAGTAAGAAGAAATGAGTTGCGTCTGTATTTCATACCCAAGAGTGTGGGCCCTTAGGGGCCAAGGAGTTTTTTAGCTGATATAGGTATACTCTATGGCTATGCAATGAAGCTTTTTTAAAACCCACAGTTGCTGGCAGTGCTTGAAAACCTGTAATGTAATTGGGTTATGTTGGGAATATCTAATTTTTTTTTGTTGTTGTTGGGTTTCGGACATAATTTTTCTCCACCCCAGTGTGGGTTCATGAGTTGTGAGACTCCCTGCTTTAACAAGGCGGCTTAAACGTAGTTTATGTAAAAGTGATTTTGCTGTAACGCATGTGTGATAAGTTTAATTGTTTATGTAAATCAATTTAGCGAATGATCTATGAGTTTCTATGAGAACTGAAAAGTGCACTGTCCTTTGTGAAATCAAAAATGAGCGTTTTTTTTATTTTTTATTTTGGCTTACAGGTTTTAGAAATTCAGGCACGTCTTCACTTTGGAGTGAAATCCTATAGTTCCAGAAAATTACTTTTCAAGCAATATATGAGAGCAGATTTGTATGCTGAAATAAACCTTTAACGTGGACAAAAAATAGGGAATTTGTCACATTCTCCCTCTCACTATGATGTGAAAGGCGCATTAGCATTTCAGACGAGAGCTCTTCTGTGTGATCCGGAGCGATGCCCATATTTCAGAGTTCAAGAGAATGAGGACCAGTTTAAGCTTTTAAACTTTTTTCCCCGAACCTGCTCTGATGGGCTCTCTAATCCATTCTCGTAAATGTGAAGGAAGCATCTGCTCCCCGGGGTGCCGTCCTATGCAAATGCTCTCCCTGCTTTTCTGAAACTGCACAACTTTATTGCTGTCCTTGCTGAATTTGGGTGCAAACGTGCTAAGCTGCCTTCACCCTGTTGCCTCTGAACATGTTAATCTCTTGGTTTGTTGTAGGTGTACAGACATTCGTTTACCGCCTCCTATATCATTTACAACATTCATACAAGGTAAGATCATTAATTATGTTACATCTTTTCTCTCGCGCGGAGCTTTTCCGGACTTGATATACAGCACTGAAATTTGCACTGGCATCGGGATTTCTATTAAGCATGCACAGGGTGGCACAAAAAACTGGGTAATCGTTTTATACCGCTCCGCCCTGACTGTGTCTGCGTTTTCTGATAATGTTTCTGCCCCGTTGATCATTAGTCAGGCTAGTGGTCGTCATTGCATACCTGCAATTTAATAGATTCAACATATGCAAATGTATTCCTACTTTTGGGCCACCCTGTACCCTAGGACTCAAACGAGTTATTGGTGTATCTTCTCTGCTGTTCTATTGGTTAGCCTCAACGGGAGAGTTAGCAGTGACCCACCCCAGCCTTTGACGGCGTTCTTGTTTGGGTGTCTGTGTGTTTTAAGGGAGGTGTGGGAACTGAACCCTCCGGAGGTGCTGAACTCGGTCCTGCAGCATGCTGCCTGGGGAGTTCAGGGACAGCAGCTGGTAAGACCTGAATTCCGCCCGTGTCCGAACAGAAACGCTTGAATGCCAAGTAGTTATAGTCAACGTGAAAATAAGCACAATCATGTGTTTCATTTTCACTTATTATTAAGGCCAATGTAACACTTGTTTGGGGGGGGGGGGGGGGGGGGGGGGGGGGGGGGGGGGGGGGGGGGGGGGGGGGGGGGGGGGGGGGGGGGGGG
>JAOYSI010041296.1:0-28127 GCA_025775065.1 Hiodon alosoides
CGCGGGGGGCGCGCCGGCGGGGGCGCCCCCCCCCCTTCTCCCGCATGCTGCTGCACAGTTAGAATATTTTTGGGGCAAAACATTTAGTCCTTTCACCCCTTAAATGTTGCAGTGATTTATTTGACAGGCCATGGCTGAGTTCACGTCGTATTTAAACATGATGAGGAAGATATTATCATGACACACTGGTCCCCAGTGTGGTTGTTTTTATAACTCGCCAAGAGCCAGTTTAGCCACTGAAACCTCTTGACTTATGCATTGCATTTTGTAATGCAAAGATGTAGTGAATTCCCCCCCACCTACAGTGCCACTGTGGCGAAGCCATGTGAGACTCTCTGCAAGATTTCACTTTGTTTGTCACTTAAAGCCTTTCATCTGAGCTTCCACCGAGGACAGAAGGTGCTTAAAGTCTCCCCTGTACTGGCTGTGTCTGCAGATTGAGATTAAGATGAAGAAGACTGAAGCCATCCGCTGGGAGACACTGGAAGGGGAGGGTGCCCAGACCGGTGTGAAGCACTTCAGTCCGAGTCAGTCCACCAACGTTTGGCTTTGTTTAAAGGAAATACCGCTGCGGATTAGTGTAGTCTCTAATCTGCAGCGTTGTTATTATTATTATTATTGTTATTACAGTTCATTTATCATAAACCTGTGCCAAGTTGTGGAAAAACCTCAGACCGTCTCCTGTTGGTTAATGAATGGGCCTGCATGTTGAAGTTCATTATGTGAGAACAAAAGGAAGTTTGAAGACCTGATGTACGCGACGAGCTAATTGGATGAAATCGGCCATTCCGTCCAATTTAGCTCATCGGGCAACCATAACCTACAGTGGATTGTCTGCAGTAAAAATGTTAAGATTACGTGTGCAAAATCTGAGCGTTTTCTGCCTTTTCTTTCTTCTCAGACCAGTATCCCTCCTCGTCACATTCGACCCGCAACTGGGACAAGCTGGTGGGCGACATAAAGGAGGAGGAGAAGAACGAGAAGCTGGAGGGAGACGCCGCTCTCAACAAGCTGTTCCAGCAGATCTACTCTGACGGCTCCGATGAGGTCAAACGCGCCATGAATAAATCCTTCGTAAGTGAGGAGAGATTTTGGTTTGTTTCTTCCTGGCGCTCGTGCGCCCGCGCGGTTCTGTCTCCTGGCGCTCGTGCGCTCGCGCGGTTCTGTCTCCTGGCGCTCGTGCACGTGCGCGGTTTTGTCTCCTGTGCTGGGACCAGTTTTAATAACCTCCACCACACCCTTTTGGGCGTGTGGAGAAATGCAGAAATGTGTGTGTGCACGAGTATGCACATTTCTGCAGTAGGTTTACCACTTTGCAAGGCCAAACGGCGCGATCCACCCATTTATTGTCTACAGTGTGTAGCCTTTCCCCTAATGTTAACACATCAACCTAATTAACATCCTAACCTCACAAAGGGTTGTGATTAATATGGCAGGTCTTCCAGTTTAGAGTGCGGCAGTAAAGATAACGTGATTAACGCGATATCAGTGGATCTAAGTCACTTGCCGGCAAGACTTTAATCAGGTCAGCGCCATTAAACACAGGATGCCTTGGCAATCAGCACACGGTGCGCTGACGTTAAATAAACCCAGATAATTCATATGACATCCCCCATCCTTATTGTAACAAATAAAATACACGGGCAAGCGTAGGAAATGGCTAAGTGTAACATACTTTACCGGGCAGGCCATTCGGTCGATGATACTGTTAAAGGGTGTTGGTGGGTCAGTGCTGGCCGTGATGTACTGTTACATCGTCGGCCCGTTTATTGAAATCGTTACATTGGGCTTGCCCTTCCCTGAGAAACCTATGCCGCTGCTTACTTTTGGTGTTAGCCAGCCGTCACTGGAGCTACACGAGCTGCTCTGAAACCAGCGGAGAGAAACTTAGACAGATGCACCACTACGGGCAAATTGCCCCAGACAAAGACCCGACTGTGTTGTGTTGTGTCTGGATGCAGCCTTCAGTCGCTTTGTTCAAGCGCTTGTTGTGAATTCCCTGTCCTTTGGCACTGTGAATGAACACCGTGAGGCCAGCTGTTTGTGCCAGACGTCGTTTGTTCACCTGTTTTGAAGTGTCTTCTTTCACTTGACTGTGCTGCAAATGCAGTGAGAAGTAGTTTTCTGGAGTTTATAATTACAAATTAATGAAAATATTACCAAAAAATTACCATTTCTTTTTTGAAATGGGTTGAAAACATAAACTCAAAGACTGGAGGTGTTTTTTTTTTTTTTTAGCATTGAATGTTCTAGGAAGCCTGTATTTCCCATAAGAACTTGAAGTGTTGTGCATTTTTGAGCCAATATCCAGAGGCATAATCCCCCCACAAAGGACACGGTTCACCTGTGTTCGTTTCCTTTGAAGGGTCTCGGATCAGTTGTACACAACTCTGGGAGTAGACATGCTTCTGTTTTGCATACAAATGGCTAATTTTTCCTCCAGGGCAAATTAAACGTTTGGAAATTTCAGCATGTACCCATTGAATTGCACCTGTGTCTTCCAACAGCTAATGTAGCACAGATTAACATTTTCGCTTAAGAACCCATTTAGAAACGATGGAATCCATGCAATCCATTTTAAAACATTTTAAAACTCGTCACATCACAATAAACCCTGGTCAGTTATAGATTTCGACAGATTTTCCTCCCGAGCCGGAGCAGACCGGCATCCTGCCGGCGTGTTTACACGAATGATCAGGGGGCTTGCAAGCTCGAACGCTTGTTTCTGCCCCATTCAGATGGAGTCTGGGGGGACGGTGCTGAGTACCAACTGGATGGATGTTGGCAAGCGGAAAGTGGACGTGAGTCCTCCGGATGACGCTGAGTGGAAGCGGTTCTGAAGCTGGAAGACCGGGATGCGATCCAGCCCTTTCATTTGCCTTTGTGTATGCATAACCAGCTGGTTGGATTAGAATACACTGAAGCGGTATCTGGCCCCCTTTTTGTCCACGTATGTTTTAGCAGTATAATACGTCGCAGTGTCTCGGAAATCATGCCCTCCAGGTTCTACCTTTTGAAAGCTTTATAATTTACAGATGTACTTTCTTTAATTAAAATGAACTGTTTTGGATTTATAGGAATTTTATTTCTCAAATATTGAGTTTCCTGAATTACTTACAGTTTTATTTTAACTTTTCTGTTTATTCTTTTTTTTTTTTTTTTGGATTACTTTTTCTTAAATATATGTAAAATTAAAAACTTGTAAATACATTTTTCTTGTCGGGATAACTTTAGTCTCTTGTGGCTTTTTTGATGTCATTCCAAACCATTCGATGTCTTGGGTGACCAGGCGTTTACTACACGTCACTCAAATTCAGTGAGTATATCAGATTATACAATTACTAGCTTTAATGAAATTTAAACTCAATTTAGCAAATCTACAGCCGTGTTCTGAGCAGAAGTTGAGATTTCAACTGCGGTATCTGAGAATTGCATAAATATGTATTTGGCTTGAGCTTCTCAGGTCTACAAGTCTATTAAATGTTTTATTCATACCGCACGATCAACATTCCCATTGATCAAAAAAAAGTGTTTGACTTCAGTTAAAAGCGTAACCAGCGTCTCCCCCCAGTTAAGTCGCTCTCTGACGTTAAAAGAAGTGCCGTTGCTAACATTAGGAGAACATTTCCGACCGTGCCGTCACTGAAACCATAAATCATATTTATTTACCATTTGTGAAGCTTTGAAGGTTGCTCATACCTTCCTGATGTGAAGGCTAATTTACTGCTACACGTTCTGCGTGTTTCTGTGCGTGAAGCTCGAGCACACGTGCGCCAAACTGGGAACCCAAATACTGCTGCAAGACGCGTTAAAAGGCTGAACTGCGTTTTCAATTAGTTATTTAGGTAATTAGTTTCATTATGAAGAACAATAGGAGTTGAAACATTTTTATGTATTTATGAAAAGGCACAGTCAGGAATAATGCAGGGGTTTATTAATAAATCAAATGCGACATGCAGAAATTACAATTATCAGAGAACCGTTCGGTGCAGAGAGCGCTTACTGGCTTAGACGCTAAATTTCCCCTAAAATGGGACACATGAAGCTGACCATTAGCTGACGTAGATCTTGCCTATGCTATTTTGTGCAAAAAAAAAAATGAATAATACATTGTCTCTTCGGCCTTCAAGCAGACACGGTCAAGTTAGTATCTAGCACTTTATTTACATCCAAAGACAGAAAACAGCAAACATAATAAAAATAATAATAATAATAATAATAATAATAGTGAATTGGGGGAGATTTAACGGGCTTGTTTGACTGTGCAGAACACACGCGGGGCGATCGACGGGGCCTTTACAGGACACCCAATATGCGACCCACCCACCAGCGACACGGCATGATCACTCTGCAGGCGACCCGACAGCCCATGTAGTCATACGGCCAGGGCCAGTGACCTCCGAGGGGTTCGCATATCCTCTGACAGTGCGTGTGAGCACGTCGGCACTCTGTACAGCAGATTCCTTGGTGGTCGAGCATGGGGTCAAAGGTCATGGTGCCCTCCTCCTCTCCCTCCAGATTACGCTGCGAGAGGTGAGGGGAAACGGTCTTAAGGTCTTAAAATGCATAAATTAAGTATGTATCCTATTTGTTTCTGAGGGGTGTTCACAGCACCACTGTGTGCCTGTCGTAGATACTTCAGCAGCAGTGCCAATAAAGGTGGCTTTCCACATTAAAAAAAACATGGATGTGTAAAGGAATAAATGATTACATGAATTAGAACGCTTCCCTATACACCAGCCCTGTCCTTACAAGGATATCATCAAGGTGTTCCGCTCACACACTAACTGAGCCAACAATGGGCTTTGTAATCCCCGCTGTAAAGAAAAGCCAGGCATAAGAGGCGGGTGGGTGACAGCGAATTGCCCCTGCTGGTTGACCTCAGCATCTGTTCCCCATCGCACAGCTGCCCCGTTTTGGGGGCTACGGTATAATGAGGCAGGAGTGGAGGCAAGTGAGTGTGCTGGCTGGAGCCATGAAGGTTTCTACATCTACATCTGCTCGCCGGTGCAGGGGGGGTTGGGGTGTGAGTGTTGTCAGCGTTACTCTAGGCTGGGGACCTTCCAGACCCATACAAACAAAGGTGAAATGCAGGCACTGAGGCATAGCCCTTACTTTCCTCAGTGGGACAGTAATTTCATGTCTTTAACTAATGTAGAAACAGTATATTTTTGTCTTATTCCTCCGGCATTACCCGATGGCTAAGTCTACGGTATTTGTATGGTACAATTTTGAGGGCGTGTTAGTTCTGCGGGAGAACTCCATTCCCATGCAGGTGCTCCTTACTGACTGGATGTTTTCTGGGAAACCTGGGTCGTTCTCAACAACGGTGCCACTCACGTGATAGGGGTTTTCGGGGTTAAAGGTCGGCTGTTCCTCCTCCACCTCTCCTTCCTGGACGGCTCTTTTAGCGGTGGCGTTCTGACCGCGGTTGACCGCGTTCCTCTCCTCAGCCGCAGCGTCGAAGGTCTCCATGTCATACCTGTAAGGCTCAGACTGGCGTCTAGCCCGTGGGACGTCCCTCCTCTTCCTCTGCATGTCTGTAACAGATTTTTTAAAATTACTAATGATCACTTTTAATAAATAGTTACATACATTAAACTTTTCATAGCAGGGGTGGGAAATTCCAGTCCTTGAGGGCTGCAGTTTCTACAGATTTGTGCATCATTGTTTTTCGTTGGTATCACTGATCATTGGGATAATAAGTTTTAAGGGGATAATTGGGATAAGTTATCCTGTTTTCAGGTGTAAATCAGGCGCTTGAAAACCCACAGACACTTTAGGTACGCTTGAGTACAGGAACACTGCCTATTGAGACAGGGAAGCTTCTTCTCGTTACAAGATGTTTAACTGGTCTTGAAAGCATCTGAGTAAAGTAGAGTTTTGCCAGAGATTAGTTGCTTCTTGTTAAGAGGGTCTAGTGAGTATGAACACAAGACCACAGCAGCAGCAAATCATGTCGATTTTCCCAATATATATATAGAGAAAGTAGAAGTACATATTGTGGCCCAGTAGACATGGGGAGGGACCTTCCTGTCCTCGGGGGCTGTAGTGTGTACTGGTTTTCATTCTGCAGCACTTATTAAGGTCATTATGTGGACATTAAGTTTTCTCCCTAGGTCTCTCAGCTGTCAATCACTACATGAATGGTAACTCTAAGATCTTGAGTATTCAGTACTGGAATTGCTCACCAATCATGGCATCTCATTTCTTCTCCTCATGAAAAGTAAACAGTTTTAAATACAGTAACGTAAACAGGGATTTGGCGGGCTGCCAATCTCAGTTTTGATTTGTTCCCAGCTCTAGTCTAAAACATGGCATGCCACCCGTTGAGGGGTTTATTATACCACAGTTAAAATACAGTGTTCACCCTACACATTACTTTCCCATTTTATTATTGGTTACAGGTGTAGAGGCTATTAACGAAATTCTAAAGAGGACAGGATTAAAACCAGTTCTGACATTTTAAATTATATTCCTGCTGTTTCCTCAGTTCTTCCTGATTTGATGGACCTATTTTGGCATTGTTGTTGGGGTTATGTTGTTCGCTATGACACATTAATGATTGCCTTGTTTAACAAAGCAGATGAGTTGTTGAGATCCACCCAGAGTCACGTGACTTGGTTTTTCTCAACCAATCCATCGCACTGAACAACGCCATAGTCCGGCTGCAAAAAGATATACCTTTTGGATAAGTGGGACGAAGCCAGAAAATGGGAAGTTCTCCACAAAGGTCCAGGATTTTGGCGCTCAAAAAGCTGTTGTCCTTCAGTGGTTGGTCTGCAGCCACCCAAATGAGGGACTCTTCATCGAATTTCACTGGCATGATCTCGTCTTCCTAAGTGGTTTAAATATCACACACTTCCGTCATTAACAAACCCATAGAAAAGCCAAGCTAAAAACAAAGTGACAACAGCTTAGAATAGAATTTTCAATTATTTTTTGTTCAGTCCCACACTTTTAAATTTATTTTAGTTTTATTCTATTCTATTCATACATTCAGAGTAATTATGCAAACGACAAACATTTGTAAATAATAGAATATAACTTCTGCAAAAACACACAAAACTATTTATTTTTAAGTATGTAAACTTCCACTGCAGACTCTGTAAATTGTTAAAGCATATAACTATATTTTCCTACTCAAAAACCTTGGAAATGCTGAACGCAGCTATTTACCAGAAGAAAAAAAAAACTTTTTTTTTTTTATCTGCACGGGCCAGCCAGCTTAGAAAAAATATTTTGAACCAGAGAAATTGTCATGCAAAAATAACAATTCGCAAAACTGTGACGTGTGAATTATTCAAAAGATTTGTGCGAAAAGAAAATTTGCTCAGGAATGGCTTACAGTTATAGCTATAATAAAATTACTTTTTAAAGCCTTATGCAAAATGGATAGGTGCAGCTGTTATATGGATTGGCATTGCTGGACTAATTTTGAAATTGTCTTGGCAGCAGTCCCGATATGAACGGAAGCTCTTTGTCGGGGTGTTTGCACTGTTGGTTATTATGGCTTTAGCTAAATTGAATACCTCGAGCGGAATTGCTGAGTGCCAAACGTACAGCGGCAGCACGTTTGATAGTTGATTGCTTATGCACGCCAGTACTGTGATAAAATGGGAACTAATTAAAAAGCCACAGCAATACTAAAAGTGGGTAACTTTTTTTATTTTGGTATTTTCTTACGCATTTTAATCATTTGTTGGTGTTTCATCTACACCTCTCCGAAAACGTTCAAACTAGGGCAAAATAAATAAATAAATGGATGTATTCAAAAGCGAGCTCGTCGAAGGATTGCTTTATAACCTACCAAGTCAAACATCAATGGCTCCTTGTTCACCGTCTCCACCCCCGGGAGGTGAGCCTTTGCTTGCGTTTTAATGTAACATTTCTCGCCTCCTGAAAACCGGATTCCAGTGATCCCCTGTTATTTTTATGCAAAAATGTAGATAAAACAAAACAATTTGTAAGAATTAAACCACTATTAAGTTCATGATGTCAACGGTGTATACAAAAACATTATACGTACCGTATGATTTAAAACTAAATTATACAATGAAATTTTATATTAATGGTACATATAAACTCACGATGTGAAAATCATGAACTTCAACGGCTTCGTCATTTCCACTTCCTGTCGTGAAACGCTCCAAATTATTTCCAGCATCAATTTCCATAGATCCCTCCTCGACTTTTCCATTAATACTCATGCTGTAGTGGACGTTGTACACCTGTTGAGAGGACCAAAAACCCAATTTACGGTACGGCAATGGTCGAATTTGTTTACATTTGTTGTGTTTATTTACTCAGTATTAGGCATACAATATGCAACAAAAACGTTACTTATAGAACAATTAAAACATTTAAAACGGTTACCGAACCCGTTGTTGTACATATAATTAATTTAGAAGCATTTTTGTGGTGCAGAGAAGAGTAGGCCTCAACAAAGCCTAACGTTCGCCAAACCTTCTCCACATACCACATATCTGACAGATATTGACACTTTTTCAATGCAGTGGGACCGCAGTCGGCAACATTTAACTCCACATTCACCTAATTCAAATCCCTTCCGTAGTGTTTAACATAGCTACGCGATTATTTCGCACTGCTCTTCCGTAAGTGGGGCGATCCAACCGCCGACGCCAGTGTAGGGTTCCAGAGAGTGGACTCTTAAGACCACTAGCTTCAACGGTCTTTGTAATATCAGCCAGGAACGCATTGAGTTCAGACTTGGTATAGTTACACAGCTTCATTTAGACATATACATCAATGACTAATACACCAGTGTGCGTCAATGCATATGAATGCATAAACCATAAAGAAATGTGGTTTAGGGAACCAAATCATAATATAATGACAATTCACAGCCTTCTTAAAGACTTTGTAATAGATCCCTTTCAAACTTACTACATTGAGTTCAAACCTCGAGGTTATTCAAAGGCTGTTAAGCAAAAAACGTACAACCATTAAGTTGTTTAATTCAACTTATAATGGAAACGGAAAGCGATCTTTTGAAACCGCATTTGTTCCTACTGATAATTGTATATCTAGATGTATACCTCATACTTTACAATGACAAAATGAATGGCACACCTCTCGACCCCAGGGTTACAAGTAGACCATCTGGACATAATCCTGCTCAGAACACACTGGTCATTTATCCATCAGAGTAAAAAAAAAAAAACTACTTGTAAACTAATGTAAGCTAACTTGTTACAGGAAAAGTCTTACATGTTTGTCGTTTACTTTCCAAAAGTAAAAAGCACCAATAGCAGCAAAAAGAAGAACCGTTCCTGCGATAATTACTGCAGCTCCAATCTTCAGAAGACGGCCACTACTCGAGGGTTTCACAGTCACCGCCGTGTACGCCTTTGGAAACAAAAAATGTAAAATAGTTACGCGCGATAACGTGGCAAGAGACGAAGAGGAGAAAGAACTGCACATTGCCAAGTTGTTGTGAAGTAGATTTAAAAGAGTTTCACAAACAAAGCTGTCACATTGCTTTAATACATGGAAAATGGGTCACCGTAATTGGGCAACTTTAAAAATAAATTTGACCCATATTCGTGGGGCGTAGTTTTGATCAATGAAACACCCAAACTATACACCAATTTAACTGTGGTTCTAAGTGGGTATAACACAGTTAATTAATAAACAGCAGCAATTGTCCTTTCATTTTGTATTTTTGTATTTTGTATCTTTCAAACTTTCTGTCTGGATTTGTAACCGTTTCCTGTCTTAAAATAAAACCAAAAATACTGTTAAAACACTTACAGGAGGCAGACATTGCTCAACGTCCTCTGGTCCTGCCATGGCAATAGGGGTTTTCTCCGAAGTCTCTGTCATGGCTGCGCGTGGACTTCTGAGACGAAATGTCCACCAGTGCACTTTCTGGACCTCCCCAAAACGAACGCGATCAGTGACGAAAATACTAACAAATCTAATAGTGTAGCACGGAATTTGCCCACGGTAAAAAAAAAAAAAAATGCCTTTTTTCGCACATCTACGGTATTTACAACCTGTTTTTCTAAATTCATCAATCACATACTTAAATGTCACCGGGGTCAAGGAACAGAAGTATTTTTTTCGTCAACACACGAGTGCCGAAAAATACTTTTAAGTAACTTGTAACTGCAACGTCTAAGAACGAGTTATTTGCATAATAATGTAAGGTGCAAGGCTACTGTAATGTAGCGCTTTTCTATACATCTTATAATTGCCAAAGATTTCTGGCTGTTTTGAAAGCATATTTAATGTTTTTTTCCCCTCTTCTATCTAGATACGCACTACACTCGTGGCTAAGGTCAATCGTAAAGTGTCTAACGTTATGTTGTTCAACATACCCGGCCCCTCCTAAATTCGCATTCTGGGACGTTACATTTTGAGATGGCAAGTATTAAAAATAATATGTATCGAACTAACCTTAACCAACTTCGTCACTCTGGGGACTTTATACGCTACTAATTAACCATGGGACTTATTTGGATATTATGTAACCCATCAGCAGAATCTAAGTTGCAGATAGAAAATAAATCCGTTGTATCTACGTAGAACTATGTAGTAAAGAAACTGGTCACCAGAGTGGTGCCGCACAGAATTCCAGGAGTACTAATAAGGCTCTACGCGTCAAAATTCTAGAGTAACGTGTGTAACCAGAATGGCCTTTTACATCACCCAGTTTAGGCGAATACATAATGTAATAATGTGCTTATAAAAACACAAAACAGCTAAATTTTAGTATCACAGTGACTGGATAATTATTGTGTTGAGTAAAAATGCATAAAACACACACCTCATTCAGAATGCAAATCAGGTCGTGGCCGTCGTTATATCACCAGCGCCGCCCCCTGTCCATGTTAAGAAACAGCACGTCGGAACGGTAAAACATTGATTTAAGTGTTCGTATTCACAGCGCTGAGTGGCTTTTGGGTGAAGTAATGCGACGCGTGAAATTAAGAGTCGTTTCTCTGTTCCAAACGGTAAAATAAACAGCATTTAAATATTTATTTGTAGGACAATTTGATAAAAATTTTAAACAGACATTAACACATTTTCGCATTAAAATGTTTTCATACACCGTTATCAACTTGATACAGATATGTTTCAACCGCATAAGGCCCATGTAATTATCGTCATGATTTCAGGCCCCTTTAAATAGTAAGCATGCCTTTAAAATCAATAATATTAGTTACATTTTCACATTTTATAATACTTAAAAAAATATACTCTCTATGTACAAAACCTTTGCATTATATACACAGTATGTTTAACAATGTTATACAAGTGACTGGATGCAATCGATTTACACAAACGTAAATTTTTTATATAATATAATATACTCGCATAAAGCCAAAGATATATGGTCCATGTCTCACGGCTTGGTTTTTGGCAGTACTTTTCAATGAATTTATCATCGTAAAACGGCGTTAAATGTTGTTTGAGGGACATCGCGTTTTGGTGGGTGCGTACACGGGGATGGTAATCTCGTTCATTTCTTGTACCCTGACAGGTCGCGGCGGGGAAACCAACACATAATCGCCTTCTCTGTGCAGCACTTTCTCGTAGACGCTCTGCAAACCGACGGTCTTGGGTATGTGTGCTTGGTAGTAGTTATCTTTTCGAAGTGTGTCTCTTGGCAGCGAGGCCGTCTTGGTGAAAGTAGAGAGGTGTCGTGTCTGGGGGTGGTTTGCGTTCGCTTTAATTGCCGATGGACTCCAGCATCGGTCGGAGTGCCCAAGGATCTTGCACTCGCTCGTGCACGCCCACAGTCCTGAGGAAGTAACAGAGAAAACGTTTTATTAACATTGCAACAGTATTAGACATTATTTTGAGTAGCAGACATCTTAATACTAAGCGACTGTCATTCTTTTTTTTTTTACTCCTGGTTTCACGCACAGTTTGCTGTACTTTGTTCAGGTGTTCATTATTTAAAATATACTTAATGGGCCCATGGAAAACACCTGCGCACACATATACACACGCGCGGACGGAAGCGCAAAATCAGTCCTCACCAGTTTGAACGTTAACTGGGGGGCGATCTTTTTTGATGCCATCTCCACTAATGTCAGAATCGCTGTCGTTAAAGTCGCTGTCGCCTTTTCCACTATCCTTCCCGCTGAATTTGGGGTCTCTGGCAGCGATGGTTGAGTAGGAATTACCCTTCCATATCGTAATCGGTCTGACAGACTCTTTGCCATAACCTGGAAGCGTAGAGTATCCCTGTGGACAGAAAAGTCAACAAACATTAGTATCATGATAAATGCAACAAACTACAATGCACAAATAATCAAACAAGCAAACAGTCAAGATAATGTATAAAAACACAAAACATAGCCAACCTCCAACTTGGCGCCCCGGATCCTGTTTTCAGGCTCATAGGTAAATGTCCTTTCGCTGTCATTTTCAGAGCTGGAGCACATGTCACTGCTTGCTGTGTGGGAATTGGCGAATGATGCTTTATCGGAGAAGGGACGAGCCTCGAACACGTTGCCGTTGTGACTTGAGATCAGGGAATCGCTGTTGTTTTGCCCGTTCTCCAAGTCCGGCATGTGCATGTCCGGGAAGCCACTGCTTTTCTTTAACCTTCTGCGTCGATTGCAAGTGGTCGCGATTAAGATTATGGCCAACAGAAGGAGGGAGCAACTCCCCGCTAGAACGACAATAATTACAATTGACATGTCCCATTGAATGAGTTCACCCCCGTTGTTCTGTTTGACTGGTCTGCGGTCGCTGGGGGGAGCTCCTGCGACTATGTTAAAGCGGATAGTAGCGGTGGAAGTCAGCGAAGGTCTCCCGTTGTCATTGACAGTGACCGAGACCTGCAAGCTTTCGTTAACGTCGTAATTTAGTTCACGATTCAGGTGTATCTCCCCGGTGACTTTGTTGATGGAGAACAACAGATCTTCGCCTTTAACAATTTTGTACGATAGTTCTGCGTTTATACCCTCGTCGGCATCTTTGGCTTTTATTTTAGTTATGACATAACCTGAAGGCGCATCTTTTGGTAGAGGGACTTCAGCCGATCCATTATTAAGGACTGGTTGCATGATGGAAGGTGCATTGTCATTCTGATCAACTATTTTTAGACTGATGGCCGCGCTGCTGTAAAGCTGAGGCGACCCCCCGTCGCTAGCCTGGATTCGTAGCTCCAGCTGATTCACTACTTCATAATTGAAACTTCTCAGTGCGTAGATCGAACCCGTGGCAGGATCAAGAGACACAAACGTGGACACCGGAGACCCCATGACATACGTGTCCAAAAGCTTGTAAGATACTTTCCCATTGTGCCCCAGATCAAGGTCTCTCGCCACAACAGTGGTGATATAAGCGCCAGGCGCGTTGTTTTCCACAACCGAAACTTCATACACGGGTTTACTGAACAAAGGGGCGTTGTCGTTCTCGTCACTTAACCTGATGGTGTACTGCGTGATTGTTCTAAAAGGTGGCGAACCCAAATCTTCGGCCACTACGGTTAAGTTGTACTCGGCTATTCTTTCTCTGTCCAGGGGTGCCGTGGTGACGACCATGTAGCTGTCTTCGTAAGCCTGCTGAAGTTTGAAATGATCGTGCCCATACAAGGTGCAATGGACCTTTCCGTTTGCTCCCGAGTCTCTGTCCGAGGTGCTGACTAGAGCCACAAAGCTGTCTTTGGCTGCAGCCTCCGTGATGTAGGCAATATCCGCCGTGGTGGAAGTCATCGGAGTAATACTAATTTCAGGAGCGTTGTCATTCACGTCTTGAACCTGAACAATTATTTTACAGTTGGAAGGCGTCGGATTAGGACCTAAATCCGACGCTTGTATGTCTAATTCATACGTTTTCTTGGTCTCGAAATCGATCGGGCTTTCAAGCGTTAAGCGTCCGGATTTGCGATTCACTTTAAAAAGTTGGCGGATTTCAGATGATACATGATTTCCAAACCCATACACAACTTCCCCGTTCAATCCTTCGTCGGGATCAACGGCATTTAAATCCAGCAAGAGAAACCCAACCGGTGCGTCTTCTAGTATTTCAACCGATATATTGCTCTGGTCGAAAATAGGTCTATTGTCGTTGAAGTCTTTCACCTTGATATTTATCCTGGTAGTACCAGATCTTGATGGGTTTCCTCCATCGATAGCAACAAGCTCCAGAACATAAAATGACTGAGTCTCCCTGTCGAGCTCTTTCATTAGCACCAACTCCGCATATTTAACCCCATCTGCTCTGATCAGCACATCAATGGTAAAATGACTATTCACTGAAATTTGATAGCTTTCAATGTAGTTTGAGCCCACGTCCTCGTCCATCGCAACATCTAGGGGTATTCTGGAGCCCACCAGAGCGTTTTCGGAAATTTCTAAGGTAGACTCCTTGTTGGGGAACTCGGGGGAGTTATCATTGACGTCCTTTACTTCAACTTCAACGTGGATTAATTTAAACTGCTCTTTGGAAAAACAGACAACGTCGAAAGAAATAACACACTGAATCGTGTGCTTGCATATTCTCTCTCTATCGATTCGTTCCCCGACTGTAAGCTGTCCATCGCTTTCTCTCAGTCTGATAAAAGAAGCGTTGAACTGTTTCATCATCCTAAAATTGGTCTTGGACCCCAGGAAGGGATTTAAAGACATGTCCTTGGCAAGGTTTCCAATAACCGTGTCGGGAGCGTCTTCTTCATTGGTTTGGTATTTCACCGTCTTCCCCTCAGCCAAAGCGGGTAAGACGGCCAACGCGTGCATTAAGGTGAACCCGAACATCCATCTATGCCACGCAGATAAGACACCCCCTATCCTTTCGGAACCCATAGTGGTTCGTTAACCAATTTAAGATACGTATCGACGCTCGACTGTTTATTAAAACAAAGCAGCCGTCTAGTTGAATTTGTCTCTAATCTGCACACCAGGTTTTTTTTTAACCTGGGATGAAAGTTGCCGTTTTAATTCGCGCGCACCGCTGTACTGACAGTATAAAGCCTTTCACACAACTCTGCCAACTGCGGTGGCGGGGAGGTTTATAGAGAGGCACATGCAAATGAGATGATGTGTGACCAATCCCCCGCTTTGAAATCAAGAAATGGGACTTTTAAAAGACCTCAAAGCCTATTTGGAAATTCCTCGGGTGTGCAATGAACTTGGCACAAAAATAATAATAAAAAAAACAATGCAGTGCTTATTTTCAGATAAATCATAATTATTTAATTATATCCCTCCTGTTTCTGACACGCCAGTAATAATAAACATATTGCGCCTGAAATAAAATAATATTCCAAATAAATTATTGTTGTTGTTGTTGTTATTATTATTATTATTATTAGTAGTAGTAGTAGTAGTAGTAGTAGTAGTAGTAGTAGTAGTAGTTATAGTTGTAGTAGTTATAGTAGTAGTATACGATTTCCACATCCTTGCTAGGCTGACACGTCATGTTTGTTTGTAATATATTGTCGGTATTTTATTTTTCCCATGTGTCTTGTAATCCAATAAAGTCTCAATTTCTATCGCCTCAATACAAATATCGAATCTCTTATGCAATTGATTGTGTCTAAATTAGCCTGCATTTGAATGTTTCACTCCTGTGATGTCGGGTGATCGGAGCCGCAATTTGCTATTGAAATTTCTGTTTTAACATGCATGTCACTGCCTATGCAGCTTTTCTCTAACCTTGCCCGCTAGCAGGTGAAGAAAACCCGTTTCAAATAGGATTTATCTTAAGCGCCAGGAGATTTGGATGGATTTCTATAGTCAGATTATATCAAAGGCTTATGAAGCCCTCGTTAGCAGTCGAGATATAATAGCATAGTAGGGTATCCCATTGGAGGCATCCACGTCTGCATTATTCCCGCGTGGCAGTCAATGGGGATAGGAACTTCCAACCGTCCATAGAGGGCTGTGCATAACTTGAGCATAATGACCAGGCGCCACATGCACCCATTGTGCGGCTTCTTTCAGCTCCAATCACTGCCATAACTCTTTCACTAAGCGATGATGGGTGCTGAATTGTACAGGATTTTGAACCCGTATTAAAATACACTTAGAGGCCAACCAAGCCAGTCACGGGTATTTAAGTTTTTTTTTTTTTTCATCTTCTTCTTTTTTGTTTCTTGTTTCTGTGAGACCTCTGAGAAGCAACACTTGCCGTCCAGCAGACGGGCCATACGTCATTTGGCACGTATCAAATGCAATGCAACCATCTGCCCGCATTACTAAGAGAGACATTGGACTGCTAAAATACCTGTATCCAAGAGAGAGTAACAAAGTAGCTACAAGGACTTTAATTACTGAAGTTGCCTACCTACAGAGCGGATTAATAATGTAATTAAGTAAAGTAATTTTGACTTCAAAGTGTTTTTTAAACACTATATTGGTGTTTATTTTCCAGCGAATGTGAATTTTAAGGTTAATGTTGGCTGCTTACTATAAGAAAAGACAGGCTCACGACACAGGGTCGACTGGGGACGATTGCCACTTGGGTTGCTTGTCACAGAGCTCACATGCTGTTACACAAATTGTAAACTATGTGTACCCTTAATACCAGTGAGAAGCCATTTTGTTGTTAGTGGCTAAGGTCACCGCACACTGAGATGATTTTTAGTTTTGATATTTTTCCTTGAAAAAATTACAAAGGTAGCATCTTGTTCTTTATGTTAAACGTCTTTACCTTCACGCCTTCAGACTATAAAAGTTTAGCTTGTATACAATTGAACTTACTATGTTTAATTAAATAAAGGCAAAAATATTTTGTTTGCTTTATATGGTTAACTGTTTTTTTTTTTTTTAATTAAAAAAATTTCATCTTGGCCTTAAAATACATATTGCGGCTAAGAAATACAGAGTTTAAATAGTGACACCACCCCCAGTCTCCTTTACGATTCGAACTAGAAACGCCTTAAAAACGTACCAAAACAGATTTGAGGAGGATATTCAAATTCAGAGCACACTTTTTACTGATTCTAATAAAATGACCATTACATTTATTTTCAAGAATAGCTTTACATTTCGATTCCCCTCTACGGTCCACAATTTGCATCAAGAATGCGATAACGACCCACGTTTGTGCTGTGCTCTGACTGACAGATTTTGGGGGAAAGAAATGTAATCAGGAGTGTTGAATCTCCATTGGGGCGGATTAATTTATTTGTGTGGAGAGCTCGAGCTTTTAAGAGTTCTTTAGAATGCTGGACACTTTCTCCAACTGAGCCGCCTTTTGTGAACTGCTTTTCGAACTGCAGTATACGTCTATTCTCTCACGTGATTGGTGTGTCAGTCTTGCCGTCTGCACGCGAGTTCGACAATGGTAGAATTAGACCGAGCCAGGAAAATCCATCTTTTATGTGCGTCGTATATTAGCATTTTTCTTTAAAAAATAAAATAAAATAGAGAAAGTCGTCCATTGTGGCCACTTTTGTTCTCATGATTGCCAGGCGGTTGTCGTCTAAGTTGCTCGTCTGAGGTGTTCTTTCGAGAAGGCTTAGCCCTTTTGGTATGATAACGAGATGATTTATCCCGTTGTTACTCAGATAAGCGATCTGCAAAAGAGGGTTTAGACCATCGATCCTTGAACTGATGCGGTGTTTAGATTAAATGTCCCCCTTTTTTTACTTTGTGGTGCAACCCCGGAAACCTTTGCCTACTTAACTCGCGTGCCATCACACTATCCTGAAATTACTACTTACCACAATTTATAACTAATTAGTAGGAGACCTACTTGCACTGATCAGGCTATTGAAAGAACAACCCTCACACCTCGATCCTGTACATTGTACAGGTTGCCCCAGAAAGTTTCTCTAGGGAAAAGATAAAGTAGGCCAAAGGTCTGATTTATATAAATTAAAATAATATTTGTAATGGACAGAACCAGTAGAAATAATAACAATTAAGAAGTCAGTTATATAGTCATATTGGTCAGTCAGTCATATATAAGTTAGTCATTGACTGCCATTGACCAATTCTGATGTAACTAATTATCTAGGGTATCTAATTACATAATCAGTAAATTGTTCTTTTTCATCTATGAGTTACGTGTCAGTCTGAAATCCACATAAACATAAAAGCTCATAACAAGTATTCTGCATCAGACACACTCCATACGGTGACAAGATTTTGAGATTGGCAAGGAAAAGACTGTGTACTGTCAGTTCACTTTTTGTAAGCTAGGAACTCATTGTTTTCAACAAAGATGGATTTAAGGAAAGAATATATAGCCATCTGGCATCCAAAATGAAACAAGGGCGAGGACACCTTAAATAAACCAGATAAACAAAACAACAAAAAAAGGTTAACAACTCAACTTTTATGCAGCAGTGACTGGGGACAAAAAAAAAAAAACTTTACAACTGTGGAGTTACCCAAAGCTTCCTCAGACCACACCTCCTATCTTCCAGTTCATTTCCAGCATTGTTCTATGAGACAGGCTTTTTGTGTTTTCTCCGCCGCAATCTGTCCCAGCCACCCTCGCCAGATTTCTAATGATTTTCCAATGATTTGGGACTCTTTGTTGCTCGCGAGTCCCTCATTCCTCGACAGCCTTTGAATATTATCACCCTTTATCTGACTCTCGCCTCAGCAACTTCTTTTGCTACGGTGTTTAGTCAAAACTGCAGAAGGGCCCCGAGATTACCCATTAAGATTCACGAGTCAGAATAACATGGGAAATACAATTATTGTAGACCTAGAAGAGTCAGAACGGAGGCAGTCAGAGTAAATGTGCTCGGTTTCTCCTGTGAAGTTTGTCATTTGCTGTTAAAAATGTAAGGTAACTAAACAGTGAATTTTTTTTGTTTGTTCGTTCGATTCACACGGAGAAGGAAATGGCGAACACACTGATTGTGTTCGTTCTGCATTATCAAGCTGCTGAAAGCAAATCAACCACAGAGTCCTTGCTCCAAATACTTTGTTGTTACCCCACATTTTTTTAGGGTGTTAAACAACGCCAGATACAAATTGGTCAGCAGGCTAGAAGATTATAAAAGGAAAATCAATGAAAAAATCTACTTTTTAAGTTTTTTGGAGTCTTTAATTTCATCGGCAAAATCGTAAATAAATAATCAGTGGTCTAGCGACGGTGAGGGAGTTTATGTTATCACATTTTTGTGTTTCTTAGTTGCCTAAATCCCATGTTAAAAATAGGATGGCAAGAAAGGGGGTTTCACACTTTGATGTCAGCTAAATTAGCTTTATTGATGGGCTGTCCATCAGAAAGTAACCACACCAATAAAAAATAAATTTATTTTGGTTTCATGGGGTTTGTCTTGGCTTGCTTACCAATAGAGCGGCACGTTGGTGTAGCCATCAGTCCACAGCCACTGTTATGGGCATGTGTTCTTTTGTTCCCATATATTGGTTTGCTGACACATGACTTGACAGACGCAATTGAATCCCTGAATTCCTGAATCCCTACAAATCCCCCTGAAATTGAAGCAGAGTGACAATAATTGCAATAACAGCAACATTAAACACCTTTATCCATCTCCACATGTATCTGCCTGTGGTGGATATGCATTTCTCTGCATACGCAAGAAGTTGATTTGCCTATCAGAGTAATGGTTAACGGTGTGCTGCGGTTTGCAGGCGTCTGAATCGGCTTGAGGTATTGATTTGGACAACGTGGGTACGTGCAACTGAGAGTTTGTTGGATTATTCGCCAATGCGCTGGCACGTGCTTCGGTTTCATGAGCGTACAGATTGGTTTGACTGGAGTCGACTGGCATTGGTTCGTGCACTGGCGCTTTGGCATATGTTTCCTCACGAGGAAATCCTCATGTGGGGTTGTATTCATCTGGCGTGGGTTTTTAAGCGGCTTGCTGTCATGTACGCGTTACTTCATGCTATACTGTCGTGAAATGTGATATGTCTGCATTTCGGTTAGTAAGCACATATATTGGTTTTGTCCGGGGTTATATATTGGTTTGCCGGGGGATATCTCTTCTCATGCTGGGATGCATATTAGTCTGAAGATGTGTGCATTAGTAAGCACAGTGTCATTACTTTGGCTGCACAAACACCTTGTATTTCCTCATTTGAAAATTTAGTTTTCATCTATCTGCCCCCAGTTGAGATTGCTATTTTAAAGGCCCATTTATTTAAGTAGCAATCTATTCATTTTTAATTAATCAGTGATCTACTTAATAAAAATGTTTGGTGCCCTTATTGTACATTATAAAAGGATATTTATTTTACGAATAAGAGGTTGTGGGGAGATTATTCTCCAAGGTGTAGCTAATACATTCTTATTATTTATTGAGTTTTTAAGATCCCACTTTTATTCAGGGCAGCTTAAGAGACACAATCGTAGTCCATTAAAAGTTGGTACAATGCAGCGCGGGGTATGGATTTTTCTTATGAGAGGAGTTATGAAACATTTTGTGTTTCCTAAATGCACTGGTATCCCCCCAGCAGTTACATTGATGGCTAGTAAACTACCAAAGTGACAATCTGCCCTCTCCTCCTCCCCATCTCATTTGTAGTGTATTAGCTAGCAACCAGGGACAATGCACAGCTGCAGTTTAAGGTCACGAATGAACCCACCCAGTGCATGACTATTTTGCTGATAAGACATTAGAAAGTTTCAGATGAGCAAAGGGAAGTTGCAACCCATACCATATTTACAACAAAAGTAACACACTGTTGTAACATTGTGTAACATACAAAGCATGCAGGAACCAATCATATGAACAAAAATAAAATGTTAAACATATGATTTTTTTTACCAGGCCGTAACAACGTAACAACATGCATCCAAATACATGTGGTAATGCGCCAACAATAAACCCCCAGATAAAACCCAACATACTGTATGCACCATACCAGACCACTATGTTTATAAAAAAAGATAAATGCATCAATCAGAAACCATAACCAAGATAGATGGTGAGATACCAACAAAGAATGTTTCCATAACATGTTTTTTTCTTCTTCTAATTGGAAAAAATACATAGAAATCTTTCACCTAAATGTGCAATATTTTGCCTCTATCTCTGATAGGATTGCATGATGCACAGCTTTAAAAAGTTCAAAAAGAACATTAGTGAATTGCAATGTATATTTAGGGCCAAGCGGTGTTTTAAATATATAATTCTCTTTGAATGTCAGAGAATATATCCAACCTCAAAAGAAAAATTTATGTGGTGGAAAAAAAACTTAAGGCATAATCAATGTGTCAAAATATCTCTTGTTGCCAGTTTTTGAAGAATAGCACACAATCTCCTGAGAGTGTAAATAATTGCTCTTTGAAAATAATAAGTGCATGCCGTGAAATGCTTAATAAAACAGCCGGCTCAGAATTTCCTTATGAATGTTTAAAGGTTTGCCCTGATTGTTTATTTACATCCATGACATCACATTGTAAAACGGCTAAGGCACCGTTATCAAAGTGTTTTTCTGAAACACTTGACATCAAATCCCAAAATAAATATCAGCCTGGAGGCTAAACTAACTTTTTTTTTTATTTTTTTTTATACATTTTAAAGGGTTCTTTATTTATTCATTTCAAGAGAAAGGTTAAACTATTATGTAAATTATAGAGGCTTGGATTGACAAAACAGTTCTGTGGGATGCAATTGGGACACACTAATCACGTTTGTTTGCATGTGAGACATGTTTTTAGTTAAAGCATTGTAGTGGCAAAGTTGTGGAAGCCCACAGGAACCGCGAGGGGGACCAGAAGTGTTTGTATATTATGTTGCATTGATTCCTTTGCTAGGATGGAGACAAAAAAAATAATCTTTTGTTCTTGGCTTAGAGCCATATCTTGGTGATCAAGGCACCTCTTAACAGTGTCTTAATAAATAAACATACAGTCACAGTCCAGATAGAAATCTGAAACTAGAAATACAAAGAACCAAAGAAACTTCATCGTCTATTCCGTGCCGAGTTGAGACAAAGTGAATTGTGGATGAAAAGCTAACCATGAGAGACTGTGACAAGGCTCCACAAGGCCCTTTACTCCTATTCTTTGCCAAATTGCCCTATTTCTGTGAACAAATATCTGTTTTTGTTTTAAGGCTGTGGCATGCAGTACATGGTATCTATAACCCTCAAGATTTTGAAGGTGGATTTTATATGCTTGTCAGAAAAAAAACTACTCTCTGGATATAGTTAATTATAAGGTTCACGGCAGGTGTCCTCAAATTTGACTATAAGGTTAAGTTAAAAAATTACATTAATTTATCAAGTTTGTTGTTGGTGTTGTCTACTAAACAATTTGCTTCCCACTTTTCTTTTCAACAGGAAATTGTTGGACGTTGTGAAAATTGTTGTACGTAGAGTTGTACGTAATCAAGAATTTTGGCCACCTGGTTTTAATTAAAAGGTCACGTTCCGTGAAAGCCGAAGAAGCTTAGTGTAAAGAGCGAAGCAACGCGGAAGTGAATATTATTATGTTCTGTCGAATCACTGCGGACCGAAGGTTGAGGACGGTAATAAAGGTAGGGCTAAGGACCGTCGTGCTAAATGAAATTAACGGGATGAAGGCACAGTCTCTACGCAAAAGCCTAATTTTAGTTTCCCGAGACAGTGAGTAACCTAGAAACACCAGATAGGATCCTAATTGTGGACCTTCTATTTACCACTAAATAATAATATACAATAATAACATGCATATTAAATGCGTGTAAAGATAAAATGGAGTATTGTTCGGCAGATGGTGATGGTGATAGATACAAACGCTCGCTCGCTCCTCTAGTCTGAGTTGAAGTAAATAACTAGTAATTTAAAGAGGACACAGGAAATTCTTAATAAACCGTAACCAAGTTTTCAATTGGGAGAACAATTAAGTCTTTTTTATTGCTTCTACTTACCACACAGTGTCAGCGTTTACTGCATGAATTACGTAAGTAACAGTGTTATATGAAAGGTCAAATGAACACATGCGGCGCCTGGGTATAATGATTGAACATTTATACATAAAAAGAATAAAGACGCAGTTGTTGCGCATAGACAAGAATAAACAGCAAAGTGGACAGTGACTTAGTATCCCTTCAAGACGTCCCACGAAGTTACTAGCCAAAGTCTTTTAATGTAGCCGTCACAGCCGTTAGTGTTTATAGTTCTATTGACCGCCATCGTATAAATCCGGGCTAAACATTCAACCAATCTGTTTAAGTTTGGTTGGAAAGTGTTCTAAATGCGTGGTCCAGTTCCATTTGACTGACGAACCTGGGCCTATGTATTAAATTCAAGCTGTTTGGATCGTTTCTCAACCGTTTAAGCGACGGGTATGCTTTCCTTTCGGATAAATCAACATATTCTGAAATGTAGACTGTCCGCGGGTTAACTTTGTGTTTATTCCTAAATGGTGTCAAGGGTCCTACTTGAAAGAGAAGGCTCAACAGGGGGTGGGCTACTATCGAGTTCTATCGGAGTAGTGTCTGGGGCAGATGTGCCAAGTGGGTTAAGAGCCCAGGCGGTGGGCCTACCTATAATAGCCTGTTTAGGGAGCTCATTGATCAGTTGGAATGTGTAAATTGAGTTTCTCCACAAGATGCAGGGTGAAAACTAAAACCACTTAATGAGCCGAGGCGAAAGTGAAAAGGACACAATTATTTATTATACTGTGTCGTAGGCAAAGGCATTCATGACTCTTTTCCTTGCTAAATGCTATACAATAGACGCACACTGCATGGCATCTATTAATGCAAAAACATCCATAGAAAGTGCATTTAGCTAGCATTTAAGTTAACAGTTCCCCGGTGGGCAAATTGACCAATTTAACAAAACAAAATCCAACACAGTCATGAATAAAATATTATAACATATTTGCTTAGGATACCAGTTTGTGTTTTGGCACCGTTTAGCCTGAATTCATGAATGAATTGACCTGTTGGATTTAACGACATCAAAGGGACAAAATGCTACGTTTAGCTCCAAGATAGCAGAGATCTTCAATTATGGAGCTATTTTATTTATAAAATCTCAAGGGCTGAACACGTGAGCGGAATACATCTCGAGTCAACGGCCCTTTAGATCAAACAAATATCATAATACCCGCCACCAGCCCATCAAAAAGATACGCAAACCATAACCCTTATTGGAGAAGGGCGATTGTATTTTGTTTTTTCTAAGGGAACACGCAAAATACATGAATTAAGTACGAATTTATTAACGCCCAGCATAGAGTTGCATATCGCACGTCTGTAACGTTTAACGTTTAAGCCGCGTAGCTCAATGAAAGTTTAATTTTTTTAAAAGTTAACCTTAGTGCACTTCTAACCACAGTTTTTCAGTAAGAATGAAAAAATGAGGATGAATTGAACACATTTCTACCAGAATGTTTTAAATACTTATCACGAAAAATGAAAGAAGCATCTGAAATACAACAGATGGGACATGTAAACACATCCACCGTTTTTTGGCACTTCGTTATAGGGGTTAAAGATGTGATAATTGCTCGCATTGGACAGCTAAAGGCAATACGCCATTCGAGGCACGCGAGCAAGCAAGGGGGTGAGTTGTTGAAGGGTGCTGAGCATTTTACACGGAGACAGAAGATTATGTAAATTAGCCCCGAACGACGGCTCGATAGTACCCCATGTGGAGAGTAGTTGCCACCTACGTTCCCACAGGCACAAAAGTGCAATCTGTTCGTCAATCCTAATACCATTATTTATTTTTCAGACAGGGTCACATGGTTAACGTGATACATAATCGTGTGTAAATTTAAGATATTTAAAATAATTTAAATTCAGATTATTAATCACGGTTTCCATGAGCCCTATTTTGAAAAAATAAAATATCTCTTGAATAATCTATACATGTGTATGGAGGCCGCATTGTGTCACACAATGCATTATTAAACTCAAGCTTGTATACAATACTAAACCCTTGCATTTTTAGTAGTCAATGGACATTACCAACCCGTAGCCTTAAAAATTATCTTTTAAAATAACACTTCTTACCATGCCTAAATCCATTGATAGTACAATGTTGTAGATTCTGCTGAAATAGTTTTTGACTGTATCCACTGTTAAAATTGTATGTAGAACCGTCACTAGATTGACCGCAGAAGGCCGTCTCCGGTATACATTGGTTCTTGCGGGATCACAAGAAAAGCGGGCGTTCACCGGAACATGCATTAATGAGCAGATGTCAGATGTTGTATGAGCAATGGCACACCATAAAAATGACTCCTTGTCAGTCTGGTGGCAGCTGCATGAAGCTGACACGTGTCACCGGACCATATCGCGTGCCCTGAACACAAACCTGAGCACATTTCCCACTTACGATTAATAATGTGTGAGTGGAAGCCAGACCCGTGCCTACGCAGTGTTTTAAGCCAGACCCATGCCTATGCAGTGTTTTAAGCCAGACCCATGTCTACAAAGTGTTTTAAGCCAGACCTGTTCCTACGCAGTGTTTTAAGCCAGACCCGTGCCTACGCAGTGTTTTAGGGGATCTCCTTCATCAGGAGGTTTCCTTGAGCATATGTGCAAAAGATTGCTTTTCTCAAGCATATCAATTGGCAGGCTGGAACGTTCTCCATGTAAGTGATTAGGCATCCGACCTGCACCGAACAGACTGGGGAGCCTCTAAACCTTTTCAAAGAGCAGAAAATCTCATATATCCTCCCCTCCCAATTTAGCAGTTTCTTGGATTTGTTACTAAAGTCCTGGGTTGGGGTCAAGATTGATAAATACGTTTTTTGGAAGTTGTTGTCTTGGCTAATCCCACGTTAAGCCATCCCGTTGTCCATAAACCGGTCCCGAAGTGTCTCCCTTTTTGCCTGCAATGCTAGCAAATTCGGGTGCAAGCGTACCTATTTTCGCGCCCTGGTTCACATTTTATATCTTAGGTGGAAAACCCTTTTCTTCCCTTTTATTGAGTCGCTGACTGTGTATGTGAGGAGGGTGAGTGGCGAGACAAAGACGAGATCATTTATCGAGGACCGATACGGGCGGGCTTGGAGGGCTCTTGAGCGACTCTCCAGCGCAGGAAAGCTGAAAAAGTTTTTTTTTTTTTTTTTTTTTTTTTTTTTTTTATTATTAACAAAATTTTCCCATGATTATTGGGGGTTTTAGATTTTGTGTTGTGCAAGGGGGTCGGAAAAAATGGGGTTCATCCATCAGAGCTGAATAAACGAGAGAAAATCCTTAGGCTGTTCAGAGTGGGGGGTTGGGTCTGATTATTCACTGGGCCAGTTGTGTTGAGGGTTTGCCGCGCAAACATTGATTTTGCGCTCTTTTTTTCCCCCCACCTCGGAAAGCTTTGAACCACAGGAGACAATTGCTTCAGCCTGGACTCCCGGTCTGAAACGGTCTAAAAAAGTGTCTGCAACATCTGTCCTACTGAGCATTTTGATGCAGCTCACTTTCAGAAAACACAGATTTTTTTTTTCTTCTTCTTAATAAGCAGTAAGAATTTGTGAAAAAGTTACTTTAAAACAGTTTACAGGGCATTTCTGTAGATAAAAAAGAGAAACAATAAACACACAAACAGAAGAAAAACTTACAGAAATACCCCCACCCCCGTGGTTCACCTGAGAGGAACAGGGTAGTGAGGTGAAGAAAAATGTGAAAAGATTTATGCTGGTCATTTGACCATTGATAAAAGACATATTGCGCTATGCATTTTGGCCCAACGTATACAGTTGCTTAAAAAAGAAAAAGCTAAGTAAAACACACGAGGAAACTTCGACTAAAGTTTGTTTGTAGGGAAGGAACTGGCTTATAAAGCTGGAAGCGTCATTGAGTTCATTATTTAAAAGGAAAGAGCTTTAAAAATTGATTACGGGCTGAGTTGCGTTCGTTGATCTCCTGAAAAAAATATGTCCCAGATGTACGTATCTCTCAAACGGTGTTAATATACCGGCTGATAAATGGCTAATGTACTTCTGAATCCCTTCCACCTGACTTGGGCTGTCATCCAGATTAGAATGCCCGAACAAAGCTACGATGGTGGAAAAGGCTCTCCGTAGACCGGGTTCCTAGACGGACGTTGATATAAATAGGAACGAATGCTTGGAATAAATAGAATAATTGTTTGAACCTGGACAAAACACGGTCGTTTCTCATCTTCGGAATCGAACGTAAATCAGCCCCCGAACTCGGATCCCAAACTTTTGTTTCGAATTAAGCATTAAGAGTTCGCTCTAATTCGGAGTTACATTATTCAGTTGTTTTCAAATGGCTCAAGGCTGCACCCTTAAGGCTACGTGAGACTGAGTAGGAAGTTACCAGTTCCGGCTTTTAGTAAGTAAGGATGCAGAAAGTTCGCATTTTTGGGTTGAATGAAAATAACTATTCAAATCATGCAGCAACAAATTACTAGAATCCGCGTTTTTTTCCGCAATAATGATTTAAATAAACAAGAACAACTTGTTCATCAGTTTTAACATAGTTTTAACCTTTCATAAAGGTTTAATATGACAAAACTTTGAACAAGCATTCTCGGGTATTTATATATATCAATAAGTATGGAATGGTTGTTAAATTATGTTCCCATGGTAAAACACCCGATACAAGTAACATGATTAGTTAAACATCTTTAACATGTTTCAAAGTAATGTAAGGGGCTTAAAAATATAGGTGAATAGTACGGACTGGGATAGGAATCCAGCTGGACTACAAAACGTTCCCATAGTGACCTGAATTTAAACCATTTATTTATAGCTAAAAGAATAGCCACAGAAGAAGGAGAAACATATGCATTCAAGACTCCCATTCACAAATAGGGCAGGGAACTCACAATGTGCAACCACAGTATGATGGACAGACATGTGTTTAAGTGCAGTGTACCAGGAGGCCTGTAGCTAAAACCCCAGGGTCATAAGGACAACTTTCTCAATCATTTGCATGTGGCTTTACCCAGTCAGAGAGCTGAACATTTACTCTATGTCTATAATCTAAAATGCGTAATTTCTCAAAGGTACAAAAATATTTCATCCTTTGGGATAAATTATTAATTGTGTTTGTACTGCTGTGTCCACTCCTCCCAGTATCCTATAGTGGTGTACGTTGTACTGCTGTGTCTCCACTCCTCCCAGTAACCTATAGTGATGTACGTTGTACTGCGGTGTCTCCACTCCTCCCAGTAACCTATAGTGGTGTACGTTGTACTGCTGTGTCTCCACTCCTCCCAGTAACCTATAGTGGTGTACGTTGTACTGCGGTGTCTCCACTCCTCCCAGTAACCTATAGTGGTGTACGTTGTACTGCTGTG
>JAOYSI010041306.1:0-28127 GCA_025775065.1 Hiodon alosoides
GGACGGGTTAGATATACTAAAGGAGAGGAGAGATGAGGGCAGGGGACGGGTTAGATATACGAAAGGAGAGGAGAGATGAGGACAGGGGACGGGTTATATATACTAAAGGAGAGGAGAGATGAGGAGAGGAGACGGGTTAGATATACTAAAGGAGAGGAGAGATGAGGACAGGAGACAGGTTAGATATACTAAAGGAGAGGAGGGATGAGGACAGGAGACGGGTTAGATATACTAAAGGAGAGGAGGGATGAGGGTGAGGACGGGTTAGATATACTAAAGGAGAGGAGGGATGGGGGCAGGGGACAGGTTAGATATACTAAAGGAGAGGAGAGATGAGGGCAGGAGACGGGTTAGATATACTAAAGGAGAGGAGAGATGAGGGCAGGAGACGGGTTAGATATACTAAAGGAGAGGAGGGATGAGGGCAGGAGACAGGTTAGATATACTAAAGGAGAGGAGAGATGAGGGCAGGGGACAGGTTAGATATACTAAAGGAGAGGAGAGATGAGGGCAGGGGACGGGTTAGATATACTAAAGGAGAGGAGAGATGAGGAGAGGGGACGGGTTAGATATACTAAAGGAGAGGAGAGATGAGGAGAGGGGACGGGTTAAGTCCACAGGGGAAGGAAGGTGGCCCAGGGCGTTATAAATGGGTACAGAAGATAATGACCTCACGGGCATTTTCACTGTAATTGAAGGAAATTGTTTGAGTCGCGAGTGTGGATTCAGGGTGTAGCATTTCTTTAACGTTTTTATGACAGTTCAGGTACATCAGTGGTGATTGTGATGTGTTTGTGTTTTTTTTTCCACAGTAACATGGGTTACATTGCTATAAAAGTGCTGAGAGAAAGACAGAGATGGCGAAAAAGAGTCGTACAGAAAGCATAATGATTTGGTCTGAAACAGGGTTTAATTTGTCATTCAGATGCAGTTTTGTGTTTGTGCTGGACGTAAAGTGTGAATCCCAACAGATGCACTGGTCCTCTAGTGCAGTATAGCCTGAGCAGTTTCACACGTCGTTTCCACGGGTAGCTGCTGCTGCCTCTCTGTGTCTCGCTCTCCGGGTAGCCAGTGAGTCAGCTGCACCGGTTAGGGCCATATGGTGGAGTCTTGGCCAACACACTGACTCTCTGGAAGGTGAAGCCTAAGAACTAGGAGAGGAAAAGATGGAGCTGTTTGGTATCGGTGCAATTCTATTTTAATGGTTTTGTTTACATGCTGTATGTATATACACTAAATGGCAAAAGTATCTATCCACTAGATGTTGGAACATTGCTGCAGGGGCTATCTTCCATTCAGCCACAAGAGCATTAGTGACGTCGGGGCACTGATTTTGTCCAATTAGGCCTGGCTTGTAGTCAGCGTTACAATTCATCACAAAAGTGTTTGAGTTGAGGGGTTGAGGTCGGAGCTCTGTGCAGGCCAGTCAAATTATTCCTAACCCAGCTAGACAAACTGTGACTGCATGGACCTTGCTTTGTGCATGGGAGCATTGCTGAAAGAGTTTGCCTTTTGCAAACTGTCGATACAAAGTTGAAAGCACAGAATAATGTCATGTCAACAATTTTAAAATGTGATGAACAGCCTTGCGGGAAAGGTGGCATCCTATGATGAAGCCACATTGATAATCACTGAGCTCTTCAGTACGGGCCATTCTACTGCCAATGTTTGTCTATGGTGATGGCATGGCTGATTGCTCGATTTCGTAGCAACTGTCAGCCGCGGGTTTGTCTGAAATAGCTGAATCCATTCATTTGAAGGGATTTCCACAAAATCTTTGGCCATGTAGTGTTTACACACACTTTGGCAACAAATGTGTTATTTTTGTCATGCCAATAAAGCATCCATCCTTCCATCCATCCATTTTCTATACCACGTGTCCTGGTGGGGGTCCGGTGGCAGCATAGAAAGCAGGGCGAACCAGACATTCCCAGCGACAGATTCCAACTCCTGGGGAATTATCAGGCGTTCCCAGGCCAGCCGGGAGATATAGTCCCTCCAGCATGTCCTGGGTCGGCCTCGTGGTCTCTGCCCAGTGGGTCATGCCTGGTAGAGCAGCACAGGCAGCCTCCCGGGTAGCATCCTTACCAGATGCTCGAACCACCTCAACTGGCTCCTCTCGATCCTGAGAAGTAGAAAAGAAGAAAACACGGTGGTATGCCTTCTCCAAGTCCACAAAACACATGTTGACTGGTTCAGCATACTCCCACGCCCCCTCAAACATCTGTGAAAGTGCAAAGAGCAGGTCTGTTGTTCCATGCCTCGGACGGAATCCATATTGTTCCTCCTGAATCTAACGGACAAAGTCTCCTCTCCCGCACCCTGGCATAGGCATGGCCAGGGAGGCAGAGGAGTGTGATCCCTCTATAATTGGAACACACCCTCTTGTCCCCTTTCTTAAAGATGGGGACCACCACCCCGGTTTGCCAATCCAGAGGAACTATACCCGCCTTCCACGCAACATTGAAGAGGCGTGTGAGCCACGCCACCTCAACACTGTTCAATGCTTTCAACATCTCTGTACGGATCTCTGGTCTACCCCTGGCGCTTTACTGACACGGAGGCCCTTGACCACCGCAGCAACCTATCCAATCTCGACGGAGCTATCCCGCCCTTTCTCCTGCTAGGAGGGTGTGTCCTCCGGGTTGAGGAGTTCCTCAGGGTGTTCCTCCCACCTCTCAACGATCTCCCCAGTAGTGGACAGTGTTTCCCCACCCTTGCCGAGAACAGCTTGGGCTTCGTCCCGCCGTCCCTTCCTAAGGCGCCAAATGGTTTGCCAGAACAACTTTGAACTCGCCTGATTGTCATTCTCCATGACTTCTCCAAACTCCTCCCGTACCCGACCTTTCGCTTTGGTGACCTATACTGCTGTAGCCTTCTTAGCCATCTTAGCTTACCTCTGTGTCGACTCCGGAGACCTATGCACGAGCATCGCTCGGAAAGCCTCCTTCTTCGACTTAGTAACATCCCTCACTGCCGGTTTTCACCAGCGGGTTCTAGGGTTGCCAACTTGACAGGCACTAACCACCTTCATGCCACAGCTTGTTGCTGCTGGCTCCACAATTGAGGTCTTGAACAAGGTCCATTCAGACTCAATGTCCTTGACTCCTCCACAAGCTCCGGCCCTTTCCCCACCAGTGACGTGACATTCCACCCGACCCCCACCCATCGCCCTTCCAGGTGGTGGGCCCACAAGGCGTGGGATTCGTTATCTTAATAAAGCCGTTTTAACTGAATTAAATCTAGAAATGGAATGGACCAGGGGGGCGAGGAAGGAGTCGATGAGAAAGATAGAGGACAGCTGTGAAGAAGACAAGAGTGGTGTTTATAGATGAATAGCGCACGCTTGTTCAGGTGGACTGCTTCTCAGCAAATAAAAAAAATAATTGACCGCGATATGGAGGATTTCTTGAAACATGACCACATTGAGCAGCAGTTAGGAGAAGGGAGGTGGGGATACATGAGCTTCATAAGATTTTTTGATTATTTATTATTTAATAGGACAGAAATGAGAGGGATCATAGAAATGATAAAGGAAAAATGAAATAACATCAACACAACTCAAGTTTATTTATGTTTCCCCAGACGAGGAGACCGGGCTGGAGGTGCACCAGGTCACAGGTCCCCCAGGCTTCAACGCCAACCGTCGCCGAAGCCGGGCGGTTCTCTACCACCTGTCAGGACACCTACAGAAGCAAGACAAGAGCAAGCTCAAGCTCAACAACGTAAGGCCGCGCCCCTTCTCAATCTGACATGTACTCACACCCTCGCACACACCTGTGTACCAACACACATAACAAAGCCAGGAGTACACCTGTATACGAACACTTCTCCTCCACGGTCTCCACCCATAACACACCTGAGTGGAGCGTTGTGCCATTAGTCTACTATACAAGGTGACATCCCCCTCCTGGGCTGAAGCTGAAGGCTCCATTGCCTCACCTGGAGCCTTTTCTGCACCTAGCTCTACATCCGAAGCACTAATCACCACTAGACAGGACTGAAGAGATGGGATTTGTTATCTTAATCTGATCACTGAAGAGCTGTAGCATCTCACCCGATAAAGAACAAACTGAACACAGTGAGCCTGGCCTCATGATAACTCTTGTTCAATTCAGTAATTTTTTTGAGTGGCTAGATGACAACTTTCAGTGAAATTATTGTCATTTTAACCCTAGGAATTGGAGCAGTGTTTTGAGATTTGCCTATTGATGCGACAGACACGGCCCAGAGTTAAGGCTCAAGGCTCAGTGCCAATCCGCCTTACATTCATGGCCCATGAAATTGCACACGTCGCACAGCTCACAACACATGGCTGCAGCCTGTGGCAAAACGTGACCTTCTACTAAAATATGGAAACATGATGTGTCTATTTGTTCATTGCTTTTGTATGCAGTGTTTGTATCTCCTGAGATTTATTTGCTTATTTGTGCCTCACTGTCTTTTTTAATTATTTTATTGTGAAGCTCATCCATGTGATTCCCTTCTGACACAGAACATGTTTGGGGAGAAGCCGCCCATTCCAGAGTACAAGGTGGCTGCCATTCAGAAGTCCCGCTTCATCCTGCTCCACTACGGCACCTTCAAGGCGGGCTGGGATTGGCTGATTCTGCTGGCCACCTTCTACGTGGCAGTCACCGTGCCCTACAACGTCTGCTTCACCGCGGTGGGCGGGCGGGACGAGGGGAGCTACGCCTCCCGCAGCCCCCCCAGCGTCAGTGACATTCTAGTGGAGATCCTGTTCATGCTGGGTAAGAGTCATGTTTGAGCATTTCTATTATCCAGACTGAAGCGGTCAATTGTATTGAAACTTCACAGCCGCCACAATGGCTGCCACCTATGATTGTGTGGTTTGTGTAGAACCAGTCAGAGCATCGTCATATCACCAAAGCAGCTTTACCCACAGAACCAGAATATCTCCAGTTCCCAGGAAGAGCTCAGCGATAAAGATTCAATGATTCTGCAGGGAGAGATCGCAAAGCACTATGAAAATTGCTCCTTTTCAGTTAATAGGCACTCACCTTTAACAAGGGCCACAGCATATATGTGATATGTGGAGATATGTGGGCGCTCGGATGAGCGGCGAAGCATACTTGTCGCAGACTTCGCCTGATCCTTATCAGACACTTGAACACTTTCTGTCTGAGGCCTAACCTACAGCTTGTACAGTACTAGATGTAATTTTTCTGTTCAGTATCTACTTACCGTGCTGCACTTGTCTATAACTAACTTGCATCTGTTGATTTCACTCATGAATGATTCCAGGTACTTTAGATCAATGATTAAGAACATGCGTCTTTGATGATAGTGACTGAAACCTTTTTCTAACCAGTTCATGTGAGAAAGCAATGTCATTGTTCAATATTAAATTAAAATATCAGGTTTGTAACATGGTTACTCGATTGAATTAATAAATTCAGTTTGTTCATAACAGTTAAAAGGCCTCTAAAAGCATTGACCACAGCCACAGTGTGTTTGTGCGTTTGTGACAGACATCGCATTGAACTTTCGCACCACCTACGTGAGCACGTCGGGCCAGGTGGTGTTCGACGCCCGCTCTATCTGCGCACATTACGCAACCACCTGGCTGTTCGTGGACCTGATCGCTGCGCTGCCTTTCGACCTGCTCTACGCCTTTCACGTCAGTGTGGTGAGTATTCACCGGGGTCCACGGGACAACGAGTCCAGCCATGGTAGTCTAGGATTACGGCTCTCGGTGCTTGAGAGCTAGCCATTCCATCGACCTGAGAGCGCATTCGTTTCACGCTCATGTTGACAAGATCAGGTTAATGGCACCATGTGTCAATACCTTTGGCTGCTACTGTATCGATTTGTGTGCGATCAGAATGTCACTTTTACGCTGAATGAGACTGAAGAAGCGCATTGGATAATCTATAAAGACTAAGTGTAGTTGGCTGTTTACCGTCCAAAGAAGGAAAAGGCATTTGAAGATCTGTGACTGAGGACTAATATGGGTGAGGAAATCTAAGGTGTCCTTTAATAGTGGGACAGGCACCTGAAGGCATCAAGACGCAATCACCTGTTCAGGCGGTTCCCTTGAAAGTATCATAGTGGCTGGTTCTATGGGACCGCCTTACTGGGGTCACACCCCGGCCATAGTCTGTCTGACATCCGATCACCTACTCCATCTGATCACCTACTCCATCTGTGCAGTACTTCGGCGTGCACCTGCTGAAGACGGTGCGTCTGCTGCGTCTGCTGCGGCTCCTGCAGAAGCTGGAGCGTTATTCACAGTACAGCTCTGTGGTGCTCACCTTGCTCATGTCCATGTTTGCCCTGCTGGCCCACTGGATGGCCTGCGTCTGGTTCTTCATTGGTCGCCGGGAGATTGAGAGCAACAGCCCCAGCACCTGGGACATAGGTTAGTGTGTCTCACCACCGCAGACAGGCTTAGCTGGCTCACAGATCAACTGTCAGGGAAAAGTACCCCTTAAGACACCACGACCCCACAGATGAGCTTCTATAGGTCCCGGACCCATCTATTTCCAGAATAGAACTACTGCAAAACTTTTTTGAGTTCCAACAATCTGCTTTTATTACATTTGCAAATGGGTAAAAGCAGTCTTACCCACCACTCTTCCAAAGTTACAATGACAACACACTCAGTACTTTTCCACCTCACAGGGTGGGTCTAAAGAATAACTGGTCTGGACTAGATCAAACTTCTGTACCTTTTGAGCCCCTCAGCACAACCCAAACTTCCCTAAGAGATAACAATGGACTGTGTGCGTAAGAACATCCCTCTGTCTTCAGCGGCTCTCCTTATCAGTTAAGTAACTTCTCATGGTCAGATCCCAGGCCCCTCATCCTATCTTTGGCGGTACATCCATCACCTTCAGGGCTGTTCTTTCACTCCTTACGCAGCTGCTTGTTTCTGTGCACTCAAATCTTACACAGTATTTTGACACATTATAAGGTCACATAGTTTTCAAACTTTTTCCCATCACACAGAATATAAAATACAATTTTTATTACCTAACTCAACTACTGATTAAAATTTCTCCCACTCTACACAATACCGCTGTTATACCCTTGAGCAAGGTACTTAACCTGAATTGCATCAGTAAAAATATCCAGCTGTATAAGTGGATGAATGCAGAAACTGGAAGCTGTGTAAGTGCATGCTAAGTAACTAAATTGTAAAATGTAATACAGCCGGACCTTTACTGCAGCAATTTGAAATACTTTTTCATGTACTTTGAGTGTACAGCTGCAGTAACCCTCTTTGGTTTTGAACCAACAACCTTCTGTTCACAAGTTATCCACCACGCCCCTCTGAGACCCATGCTTAGACCCAATTACTTGTGGCATTGTGGCATCACTTAGTCAGTGCAAGCCTTATGTGCTTATTATTTTGGTGCTGGGCATCTTCTATCAAAATAATACCTTACTGGACCCTGAATTTAAAATAAACAAGTGAAGCAAAATATGGCAAAAATACATTCAGAATTCACTGAAACATTCAGCAGCACATGTGGGTTCTGAGAGGCACCAGTGCACCCCCGGAGAAAACCAGATATGCCTAATGGCGAGATCCTGGGACTTAGCGAACCCTGACCCTGACAGTCCAGGATCCGACTGTATCCTCCCTTAGCCTGCACAACCTGCCAGCCCCGATGGTCCCCTGGCCTCCACCCAGCAGAAGCCCAGCCATGAGGGTCGCTCCACTGACCCCCCTTTGCTCAGCGTGGTGGGAAATGTCTTTAGTTGGGTCCACATGTGATGTGACTGCTTCCGTAGCCGTCGCAGTTCTGAATGCAATAGCGGTAGGAGAGGAAACAGAGGGAGTGTCAGTGACTTCCACCTCCGCCACCCTCAGCCTCACACCGAATGGGGTCCTCGTTAGCCTGCGCCACAGGCAGCGCATCAAAGGTCCTATTTGTTTCCTTCCATCTGTGCACGGCAACACTGCTGGGAGGAGCCTCCCGGGGGCCTGGTGCGAGAAGACCGATAAATAGAGGATTACAAAGAAAGAGTAGACTGAGAGAAGAGAGGTGAAAAGAGAGCTAGTAACATGTTTGCAGCGTTCAGAGAACAAGATAGAGAGCCCTCCTATTAGAAGGGCAGGGAATAGAAAACTCAGCAATGTGTACGGCCTCCCAGAAAAAATGCATCTGTAGCTCTCAATGCAGAACACAAAAATGATCCACAGTGCTGGTTGTCTCCCTTCTCAAACATCGCAGAAGGCAAAGGACCTGAACATAAACTTACCGTGGATAAGAAACGTGGTCGAGTGGCTCTCCCTTCCACTCCCCCCTGGATTATTCTGACATTAACAAGAAACAAAATACAAGGCCAGTTTATTTAGCCACTGAACTGTCAGATGAGCCTGAATTTGCACACAGACAGAACTCGGCCTTCTCCCCTGAAACCCGACAGTCAGCTCTGCAGCTCTCTCATAGATTGTTCCTTCTCACCTACGTTGCCGGCTGTGTAAGGCCTGGCAGCCTTGTCAGATGCATTGATGGTGAGGAAAGCAGCTTTACAAAAGTGAAACTAATGAATTCAGTCTGCAACACATCAGACTGGCAGTTTGTCAATAGCAATGGCAAGTCACCTGACGTAGAAAAGAGCATGTTATTCGACCTTTCATCATACATATGGCTAGGTAATCAGAGGCTGTAACGTTGTAAAACTATACCCATGTCAAACCTTTTCAGCAGCTGAATAATAATAATTATTATAATAATATAATAATTGGAGAATATTTTTGAGTGGCGCACTTTTTACATAACTGAACACAACTGAAACTAAAACCCCAGCAGGATGTTTACAGTTACCCAGAAAACTGGTACACATGGAGGTAAGGTTTCCTGGATTATTTGACCATCATTTCTGATCTCTGTCTTAGTAGACACTGTCAGCTAGTGTTCCAAGCTAAACCCTGTCCTTTCCTAAAATAGACCTCATTCTTCTCAAATGTTGCTACTTCGTTGTTGTTATAGATATACACTATATGGACAAAAGTATTGGGACACCTGCACATTACACAAGTTGTAATATCGAGTTGGTCCCCCCCTTTGCAGCTATAACAGCTTCCACTCTTCTGGGAAGGCTTTCTAGAAGATTTTGGAGTGTGTCTGTTGGAATTTTTGCCCATTCTTACAGAAGAGCGTTTGTGAGGTCAACACTGATGTTGGACGAGAGGGCCTGGCTCGCAATCTCCGTTCTAGTCCATCCCAAAGGTGTTCGATAGGGTTGAGGTCAGGGCTCTGTGCGGGCCATAAAGGTCCATAAAGGGATGGTTGGATGAGTTTAGTGTGGAAGAACTTGACTGGCCCGCACATATAGTGTATATAAAGAGCAGATGGCAACAATGCTATTATTAAAGTCATTATTTAAGTCTTTTTCATGTACAAACAATTGACTGCCGAAAACGTTAGTGAATTCATTGTTTACTTCTGTCAATGTAATGTAGTTACATTTTCATATAGATGTTAAAATGAGAACTTTGAAGCCCCTGCAACCTTCTTTTATTTTATAAACAACAGATGGGTCTCCCATTCCTCGTATACCTCGCCTGCTTGTTTAGTTCAGACTCATTTCAGACTTTCATTTGGCTTTGACAACCCCAACTGTGTCCTGAGGTGCAACCTCCAGTAACTGCCAAAAATGAGGAGGGGTGAGTTAGAGCGCAAAGCTAATTAATGACAAGTCCGCCTGGGACCGTGGCAGCTTCTGGGGGACTCAGTCTAGCCTCAGAGGAGCTCCAGCACAAAGATTGTAAAAGAGAGGCAGGATAATAAACAAAGTGTCTTATTCCACTTTGTCTCGCTGTGTTGCTCTGCAGTAAATTAGTCGTTCAGATAAGATATTTTGTAAAAAAAAAGGGGCAAGTAAATGGGGGAACAATTTAAGAGAGAAGGAAGGAACTCAAAAGGATTCAACATGTAAATGAATGCCTAATGTCTTCATGTAATATAAATACATTTCCCTAGGGTAGACACAAACACACACAAAGAAACAAACACTCCCGATCCTTTTGTCTGACTTGCACATCAGTAGAGGGCCCTTTGGGGGACTGTGGAACATTCTGTTCTCTATGAAACACCACTTACTCCCTTCTACGTGGTTTTTTCTCTGTTTGGTGTGCAATGGCTCAGTATTGGCCTTCCAATTTAATGGTAACTATCTGAACCGAAGCCTGATACACACAGGCGCACACAGATAGACACACTTTGCTCCACCCTGGACCGGGCACAACAGATCAGGCATCTCATTAACTCTAAGTGGGCATCGCTGTCCCTCTTTAGTCCCACTGGCCTGTCTTGTGGTTCTTGTGTCTGCTAGGGCCACAGCGTCAAACAACAGCATGTTGAGTCTCACGGTTCTCCCGACAGCTCCGCTGCATGTATAACAACCCTCAGCTCCAAGACTTCCTGGCCCTAGCCCGAACTCTCGCACCACCGCCCACGCTCCAGTCATCTGCCCCTTTTTCTCTAGTCCTTTTGTCACGTACGGCCAGTTCCACTCCCGTGGCCCTGGCTAATGTCTCTGCAACACGGCATCTCTCTGAATATTATTTCAAAGACCCCAGAGCAGAGGAGGAAATTTCTTACTTGCTTCACATGGGATGGTAGGTCCAACAGGCTAATAGCTGAAGGCTAATGGCTAGTGGCTGGAACACTGGGACCTCAGAGATTGATTTGAGTCAGTAAGTGGAATCTGATTGGCAAGTGAGTTGAACTGTGTTGCAGATGCTATTAAATACTGTAACTTCAGCACCAAGGATAGGGACTGGAAAGCAATTTTGGGAAACGGTGCTATTAGACATCTATCTGAACACAGAGGAAAAATGATTGTTACTGGAAAAAATTGTGCTGGGAACAGGTAGTAGGTGTAGGTCACCCAGAAACAAACACACCGTGGCAAGCAGGGGCGTGCCCAATCCGAGAGCAGCCAGAAACCTGGACTCAGAGAGAGGTCGTGTGCCTTTTACTCTGCATTCTTGTAACAGAGAACAAAACCAAAACTCATCCCAAAACAGGAGAACTCAAGTAAACTGCCCACGTCGGGGAAAACCGAAATAAAGCACCTCTTTGAATATTTATCTCTAAATGAAAAATGTTTTTTAAACTGTTAACTTTTAAATAATTAACCCAACTAAACTAAACAAAAGCACAGTATCTGCACAGACTCCTCAGTCTACCAAACCTCCTTTCACCGCCAGCAATGCCATCTTTGCTACCGCGCTCAGGTGTGTAACAAGGTCCGTTTATTGGGCGTGGCCCCACAGTATGACTGTCAGTTTTACCAGCCCTATCTCTAGAGCTTGAGGATGTGGCTCCAGGCTGTGTGCCATACGCACAAACACACACATGTTTTCCAATTCATTCTAGTCCAGATATTCCATTGAAACAACTCTCAAAATGTGCACGAGTATTAATGATAATCCCATAACAAAATAACCGAGCTGTAAGCGTTACACTAATGGTGGTCGTTCAGGTCATTGCTCCTACCTAAAGAACCTCATTAATTCTGAAACAATTTTATGGAGTTGTTTTGCTTTAGAATCTTGATTACGTATTTCAGAATTCCAGCTTTGGGATCTTTTGAATCATACTTTTCCTCCCCTGATGAGAATTTGTATTTATTTGTGCTCCCTGTGCTCCCTGTATCCAGGATGGCTGCACGAACTTGCGAAGCGTCTGGGTACCCCATACTTTCTGTCCCCCATAACCTCTCTACTGGGAGTCTCAGACTCACTGAATCCCGCGGCCATGGACAACAGCAGCCAATGGAATGCATCGGGGGCGGGGCTGGCGGGGCGGAACTCCTGGAACTCCAGCCAGTGGAACAAAACAGGGGCGGTGCCTGGGCGGGGGACGTTACCTGGCGCAGGTCACTGGAATGGGTCTGGTGCAGAGCTGGGCGGTGGGCCTTCGCTGCGCAGCTCCTACGTGACGTCGCTGTACTTCGCCCTGAGCAGCCTGACCAGCGTGGGCTTCGGCAACGTCTCGGCCAACACAGACTCCGAGAAGATCTTCTCCATCTGCACCATGCTCATCGGGGGTGAGTGCTGCTTCCCACTCTCCTGGGACTCCTGCTGGAATGACACATGCATGTCGGAACTCACATGTCCAGTCTGTGTTTTCTCTTTCTTGCCAGTCGTTTTAAAACAAGTTTCCGTAGACATAATATAGAGCTCAAAATAAATCTACTTGTGAGTATAAGGATCGTCAATTGAGTACCGAGTCGTGTCATCATATTCTAAATAAATGACTTCCCATTTCATGTTTCCCACAGGGGAAACTTTCAACAAAAGGTGTGTATAAAGAGTAACTTATGTTATGAGTTTTACTTTATGAAGTAATCTCTCCCAGCTAATAGAGAGATTGATTAGAAGTTTTTTTGTTAGAAAAATGAAAGGGAGGGCGATGATTTCCCCTCCCCGGCGTGTTGAGGTGAGAAGCATGTGACTGAAGTACTGTGTGTGAAGTCTCATTCCATGGCATGTTAGTGGCTCATTAGCAACTTACTTATAAGCAAATAGATGCCCATAAATAAAGTAAATTGATGAACATAGTGTTTGACGTCACATAAACACATACCTTTTATTTCTTACAATCACCCGTGGGAAAACTAATTGGGAATTCAGTAAATTATTAAATGCTATTAGTGAATGCTAATACTAGTGAACGTGTTTTAGGGCTACATTGTGACAATACACTTCTATATATATATATATATTTATTTTTTTTTAAATATAATTTTTTGCCGCAAGTAACGCATTTTTTTTTTTTTTTTTGAGCCTTAGAACCATCCATAGCTAAAATACAACACCTCGCTCTCGCGCTTGTTTGTCAGTCGACTTCTTGAATTTAGATATAGCTCTGCTGAAAGAGCCGGGCGGCCCTATACACTCATTACACAAGTTGCGTAGGGCCCTGCAAATTACCCAAGGGCCCCGCCTCACCCTCACAAATGGTTTACATGGCTCACGGGTCAGGTAGGAGGGCCCCTAAGCAGAATTTTGCTTAGGGCCCCAGGGAGGTCAGGACCAGCTCTGGTTGCTGATTAAGCTAGAATGAAAAGAATGAACGGCCAGGTTTATTACAAAACCCTTACAGATGGGTCTTTGAATAAAAGCAAAGTTATTTGCAGCTACTGTAAGGGTGAATTTGTATATCACCGAAGTACGTCGAGTCTGAAGTATCATTTACAAGCAAAACACAGAGTTGACGCCGGCAGCAGTAGTGAGAGGGCTAGCAATGCAGGACAGCAGTAGCCTACTCTTACAGAGTTCGTGTGCAGGAGGCAAATGGACTAGTCAACGAGCTGCAAGCTAACAAACGCAATAGTGAACTTTCTGATATAGATTATTTTGTGTTTCTTACCATTACAATAAAACACAGTAAACCTAAGTGTCTCAGTCTGTAATATATATATATGTATGTATGTATGTATGTATGTATGTATGTATGTATTACAGACTGAGACACTAAGGTTTATTTTTTTGAAACAGGAGAGGGAGACATTATCTGGGACAGATAATATAGTAATATATATAGTAATACATAGTAATAGGACGGAGATGCAAAAAAAATAGCCAATTCCACATTCAGAAAACAGTAAGCTAACCCTTTCTACAAAGGCAGTAAGGACACCATGTCCTGGGTTGCTCTGAAAGCCCCTAACAACTGCAGATATCAGATACAGGCATGGCTCCTCACACTAATGAGGCAATGATCTGCCTGTCCTTCCTATTCTGCACACCATGACTGACAGAGCTTGCACAGTTCTGAGCCGCTGCAGATGGCACTCTTATCCCTGCATTCCAGTGCAATGCCATGGTTCAGGTGCCAGGGCCAGGCCAGCTCTTAGAGAGCTGCAGGGGCCAGACAGGGTTCAGCCTGAAGACATGAGCACCGTTCCCTTATTTGTTTAATTTAAGAAAAACAGCCTTTTATAATACAAAGAACTCATTCTCTGAGTCGCAGTAACAGGACTGCACCTTGCACTCATGGGTGAATCATCAGCGCTTAATTGAAAGAATAAACTGAAACTAAATATTCATCCAGCAAATAAGATTACTTTCATGAGCTCGTTAGCTGTCCTGGGTTCATTGTCATTCACCCTTTTTCCGATCACACGCGGCCACGGCGATGACTCCTTTGTCTGGTATTCATGAGGGTTCCGTAGTGGAAGATTAGGTGTAACACATTTGCCTATTTTTTAACCCTTTTAGACCTGGATCAGTTGCTTATCTTTCATTTCCCTAATGGAAGATACTTCCCATGAGGCCACACTGAGTGCTTGTTAGAGAGTACTTCCTTCTATTGACAAAAATAACAAAATTAAATAACCCCCCATTCCAAAAAACACTTTAAATGAATCAATACTTTATTCAAAATACAGTCTAATTGATAATAATATACTGTAATGAAAGCCAGAACAGTGACGGAACTAGTTTTAAAAATACAGCAGCTAGTGGTCTAGTGGTTAAGGGGGCAGACTTGTAACCACCCCAGCTGTTGTACCCTTGAGCAAGGTAATTAACCTGTACATTTGCTTCAGTAAAATATCCAGCTGTACAATAGGACGTATGTAGAAATTATGAGCTCTGAGAGTCACATTGGATAAAGGCGTCTGCTAAGCAACTAAAATGTAAATGTAAATGTAAAAACTACTGGAAGATGGCACTGACACTGTCCCTCCAAAACCAGGGAAAGGGATGATGTTGGTGGTTGGCACTGATGTCTGATTGACGTCCAGGCTGCCCAAGTATCGCTGAAGCACAGCTTCTGTGGATTTCTCTGACCAGATAATGCTGTTCTCAATTGTTGGTTGCCTTTCCTGGACTTCTTCAGATCAACAAACGGCCTGTTGACAACCACTCTTTGATATACAGTACGGAGAGAGGAACAGTCCGTTAGTCACTGTCCCAGCCACCTGCTACCCACTCCACACAATGAGCAACTCCTCCCTCCCCGAACCTGTCATCACACCTCACTTAAAAACTATCCACGACCAGAGGACTCCATGCGTTTGCTCGTTCTGTTTAAAAAAAAACCCCAACAACAAAAATAACAGACAGCTGATGCACAGGCTGGCTTGTTGAACGTGAATCCTACCCACAGTAGCATCTGCACAAGGGGTTATTAGAGATGTACCCAGACTATTTACAACTCTCTGGGAACATCAGATGACAAGAACATTGTTGAGCACCGAGAGAGAATCCCAATAAAAACACCTTGCAGCATAGGTCCTTACGTAACACCTCCAGTCAGATTGAGCACATAGATTCAGCAGTGCATCAACCGGTAAAGTACCAGAGAAGCTTCACTTGGTCATTGGAATTGAATGCAAGTTTTTCTGAGAGTATTTGACAGATCTCTCTGATCAACGCTGGGTGTTGTCAGAGTTACGGCTCCTTGTGCAGCGTTGGGTATCGTTAGTTACGGCTCCTCGTGCAGCGTTGGGTATCGTCAGAGTAACGGCTCCTCGTGCAGTGTTGGGTATCGTTAGAGTTACTGCTCCTCGTGCAGCTTTGGGTATCGTCAGAGTTACTGCTCCTCGTGAAGCAATGGGTATCATTAGTTACGGCTCCTTGTGCAGCGTTGGGTATCGTCAGAGTTACTGCTCCTCGTGCTGTGTTGGGTATCGTCAGAGTTACTGCTCCTCGTGAAGCAATGGGTATCATTAGTTACGGCTCCTTGTGCAGCGTTGGGTATTGTCAGAGTTACTGCTCCTCGTGCAGCGTTGGGTATCATTAGTTACGGCTCCTTGTGCAGCGTTGGGTATTGTCAGAGTTACTGCTCCTCGTGCAGCGTTGGGTATCATTAGTTACGGCTCCTCGTGCAGCGTTGGGTATCATTAGTTACGGCTCCTCATGGGGGTCAGCTCCACTGCAGCGCCACTCGCTTTTTTTAGTCCGTAACACAGATCGATTATTTATTGAAGCCTTGACCTTCACTCTCCACACCGAGAGCTGTGATGAGTCTCATAGAGAGAACGAGAGAGGGGGAGGTGTTGAGGGGAGAACCACCTCCTAGTAAACACCCACATTTTGATGGTAACCAGACTTTGTGTAACCAGAATTGTGGCTGGTTTCTGTTGCGGTGTGTGACAGATGGGCTGGCTGGTTGGCTGGTAGCAACAGGAAGGAGGAGAATGCCCAGGGGCTCCCCCGACACTTGGTGTCACCTCGTTTCCTCTGCTCCTCCTGCTTTCTGTTGGCACTGTACAAGAAAACCGCTGCTGCTGACAAAGCGTTGGTGCCCGTCACTGGCCCCTTATACCTTCAGGGGTGGTCTGAGCCATGTGGACCCTATCAACACAATTGGATAGGATAACATTGTTTCTCCATACCTGAATCTATTGATAAGATTTTAAATTTTTTTGAAATGGTGTAAAGCACAATGGGTGCATTTGCCAGGCTAATTATTTAAATAACTGAGTCAAGCCTTGTCCCTGCAGCTCTGATGCATGCGGTGGTGTTTGGCAACGTGACGGCCATCATCCAGCGTATGTACTCGCGACGCTCGCTCTACCACACCCGCACCAAGGACCTGAAGGACTTCATCCGTGTGCATCGGCTGCCCAAGGCCCTGGAGCAGCGCATGCTGGAGTGCTTCCAGACAACTTGGTCGGTCAACAACGGCATTGACGTCAACGAGGTCGGTTCTGCTGGTGCCACGGCTCTCATGTTGCTTGCCCCATCCCAGCCTCCTATCCACTGTGACTCAAAGGCCACGGTGGTAACCACACCCCTGAATTCCAATGTTTAACTCAATGTACTGACCATTGTTAGCTTAGAACCATGACATGTCAAGTCTGCCAATCAAATCGCCGTACTGTTTGGTCCTGCCTATCAGCCCCCACTATTAGCTTCTTTTAGGAGCCTCTACTTTTCTGTACTTTTCCCCGATGCTCCTTTTCCATCTTTCTCCCTCTCCCTCTCTCTCTCTCTGCTAGCTGCTGAAGGACTTCCCAGACGAGCTGAGGGCGGACATCGCCATGCACCTGAACAAGGAGCTGCTGCAGCTGCCGCTGTTCGAGTCGGCCAGCAGGGGGTGCCTGCGCTCCTTGTCTCTCATCATCAAGACCTCATTCTGCGCCCCCGGGGAGTTCCTCATTCGCCAGGGTGATGCACTGCAGGCCATTTACTTTGTCTGCTCGGGCTCCATGGAAGTGCTGAAGGACAACACTGTACTGGCCATCTTGGGTATGTCACTTTGTGAAGCTGTACTGATTCACAATGTGGGAAAGTTGGAGTGTCACATTCTCTGTGGAATTTAGGATGTCCACCTCCTTTGTTCTTTGTATGACCAGTTCAGTTATTATATCGCCAACAATTTGCTTAGCAGTCACCAGTAGTAGTAGTTTTAGTTTTGAGTGCACCCCTTCAGAACAGTAAATTCAGATTCCAGTGGTTTTACCATCATTCTGCATGGACTCTTCCACATCAGTGTTATACTGTGGCAAGACAAGGCTATTACAAAGGAAGTGGTGTATGGTCATAGAGGTAATGAGGAAATAGTATCATTAACGCAATGAGCTAAGCTGTTTTTTCCTGTGGAACCCTTCATTAGATATGTCTGTGTTGTAGTCTGTTTCCTGGCGACTTGTGCAGAGACAGGGTACATCGTGGGCCCTCAGTGCATCAACATCAGATGGGAACAACCCACGGAGAGGTGATGGTTAATGGAACAGTTGGAACTGTTCATTAGTATAGGAAATGTCTTATGCTTTGTTGAGCATGGTGTCTTCTGAATGTTTAAGAGGCTGGACTGTACACATCCAAAGTTCAGGTTTGTCTTTTTCCAAGGTGTCAATCTGTGGCCAGAGTACCGAGTTACCGTCTTCTCGCTTCACTCAAATTGTGCAGTGGGGAGGCCCTTGTAGGTGTCCTTGGTGTATGTCCATAGACAGGCCGCCCACAGTGCTGAGACACCCAACGAGAGAGACCACCATAGTCACCCACCACTACGCATGAAGACCCGCGCTCATTCCCACAAATTAACACAGGTTTATGCTGCCCTCCCTCGTTGCAAAATGCAAGATCCCAATTTATATCCCATGAGAACGCCCCTCTGCCACGTCACCAAAGCAAATTAAGTCTGGTCCTCAGAGACTGGGCTTCAGAATGGGGATATTTGCCAGTATCGAGCGTTGAAAATGGAAATTACAGGCGAGTTGTAGGCTCCACAAGGAGATGGATTACATGAATATTTTAAGGGACTTGATGCTCGAAATTCAGAAGAGCTCTAGATTTCTCTGGCTGCAGGTGCCTGCGTTGCATTTTCTCAGGTTAACTGTGTAGATTTAATGAACAGAAAGTGCAGAAAGTAACCACAAACATTAATGCAACCTTATTAATGTGCAGAAAGTAACCACAAACATTAATGCAACCTTATTAATGTGCAGAAAGTAACCACAAACATTAATGCAACGTTATACATACCTGCAAATGCCTTCACATTTACCTCGTCCTTACTTTCAAGACTAGAAAATCTATAGTAAATTTAGCATTATTTAAAAAATGAATGCTAGGAAAGCATGAAGAGGTGAACCATTGATCTTTACATTACAATAGCAAAACCAAGTGTATTTATATAACAATAAAATGTGTTTATAATGTCATTTTGTTAATAATTACAAAACAGAAGTAGGTGGTGGCTTACAGAAAGATCGATAGAGGGTAGAGGGGAGGACGGTTTTTGTTGCCCAGAAGATGCAGCCAAGAGCTAGGGGGTAGGGGGGCACACGACTGCCAGTATCCCAGCGACCGCGTAAAATGGTTGCTACTGCTACTCAGCACGTTAAACCCCCTTCACTCCCCCTTTTTTTTTTTTTTACAATAAAAGCTAAAAGGAGTAGGACATAGAGGACTGAACTCAAACAATATTTATTAAATATTGGTGTTATGGGATTCAAAGAGACAAGCTGAGATACATTAGCATTAGCCAAATTGGTAATCCCAAATAGAAAAATATGACTAATCCAAATGTAGTGGTATAACGTTCCTCATAATCCTCTAAAACTATATACATTCTTTGTTATCTTTCTTTGTTATTCACCTTATTATTTCACAGTATTTATACAGTGTATTAATATAACATCTTAGCTTCAAGGTGTGGCTGTATTTTTAGATGGAGTGTTTCATATTTGAGGGTTTTGGAGGGTTTTGTGTGAATGTTGAGATGCCCCAGCGAAGGCAGAAGAAAAAGCCTGCCAGATGAATGACGACTGTGTTTTTGGCAGGTAAGGGGGACCTGATTGGCTCGGACTCACTGACGAAGGAGCAGGTGATCAAGACCAATGCCAACGTAAAGGCACTGACCTACTGTGACCTGCAGTACATCAGTCTGAAGGGCCTGCGGGAGGTGCTTCGCCTCTACCCTGAGTACTCCCAGAAGTTCATCAGTGAGATCCAGCATGACCTCACTTACAACCTGCGTGAGGGCCACGGTGCCGATGTGAGTCTCAGGCTCTCTCTCTCTCACGCTCTCTCTCTCACGCTCTCTCTCTCTCTCTGTCACTCTCTCTCGCTTTCTCTCTGTCACTCTCTCTCGCTCTCTCTCTCTGTCACTCTCTCTCGCTCTCTCTCTCTGTCACGCTCTCTCTCTGTCACTCTCTCTCTTGCGCTCACGCTCTCTCTCTGTCACTCTCTCTCGCTCTCTCTCTCTGTCACTCTCTCTCGCTCTCACGCTCTCTCTGTCACTCTCTCTCTCTGTCACTCTCTCGCTCTCACGCTCTCTCTCCCTGTCGCTCTCTCTCTCTCTCCCTCTGTCACTCTCTCTCTCTCTCTCTCTCTCTCTCTCTCTCTGTCTATTCGCATTCCACACTCATGACACACTCATTGTCACTTCATGCATGCACACACACATCCATTCTCATACCACATGAGCGATTCCACACACACACACACAAACACATATTTTTACTTCATGTATACGTAGACACCTACTCCCATAATCACCCCAAATACACACACATACTCAGTCTCATGATTCTAACACGCCCAGACAGGAATAGCTCCTGGAGCATACCGTGTTGCTAAGAATAGCAGCAGGGAAAGTGGGGGCTGTCCCCGGCTGGTTGGGTCCCACCACAGGCTCACCTAAGATTGGATCTTTGGAGATATAAATAGCTGTGAGTGGAGGAGAGAGCATCTCATCTGTCGCTTCATCTGAATCTCAGCTTAGACTGGGCATCTCAGCCTGCACGTCCTGTTGAGTGTCTGTGTGTGTGAGTCTGTGTCTGAGTATCTGCTTTTGAGTTTGTCCGTGTGTGTTTTTCCTAATGACCCTCATTGTGGGCACATTTGCTCCAGTGCTTTGCCCGACTAAGTAAAGAGCCAAAGACACGTCTACATACATATCCAAAACATTGCACCTTCATTTGCAAATCTGAATTTGCAAACCAGAAAAACACCCACAGGAAAAAATCTATGCATCAAGCCAAAACAATTGCCAGCAGGGATTCCTTAACTGAGAATGTTAATTAACACACAATTGCTTTTAAAGATAAGTTATAAGTAATCTAAATAATTAGTGTCCCAATTAAATGCAATTTAAACTGCTTAGCGTACGAAAGGGGCTTTGGTGAACAAAGGTATTTTAGAAGATCCTGTCCCTGCCTTTCCTAGACTGCAGTCTTTGGTATCAGAGATACAGCAGGAAAATGGAAAGCAGGCAGACCTCAGCTTGAGTCCTTTTCTGATTCTAGCTGCAGAGGACGTGAGGTGAAGGTGTGAGGGCAGAGAGCGGACAAATATGGAGCCTAACGCATGATGGAAACAAAGCCCTCAAATACGACCATGCACAAAGCGCCCGTCCTCACAACCTACACACAACCACACTCACAAATACATGCACGCACACACATACATACTCACACGCACGTGCTCGCACACACTCCTGCACACAGGCATGCATACGCACACACGCACATGCACATTAACATGCACACACACACACACACACACACACAAAACCCTCCCTGCTGCGTTTCTGGCTCACTGTTACTAAGATTGGATACAGGGAGCTAAAAATAAAACCACTTATTAAAAAATGTGGGGACTATGAGAGGGAGAAAAAGGAAAGAGGGGAGAGAGAGAAAGAAGAGGGGAGGGGTGGGGGACCTGTGGAACGTGAGGGAGACAAAGAGCAGGCTGCGATTCATGGACAGAGGGAGCGAGGGGGAAGGAGAGAGGGGGTTTACAGACCCAGAACAAGGAGACTGCTTCATCTCTACGACAGGGGCGTGTGGAGAGCAGGTCCCCGGAGAAACACATTAAAACATCAAATTAAACCGGAACATGCCAGGAATATATTCAGGAAATGTTTCAAAATCCCATATATTAAAAATGAATCAGTTAGTATTATGCAAATCATATAGGATGTGTGCTCATATTTATAAGCAGGGTATATGCAAGAGTCAATAAAAAGGGGAATGCAGCTATACCATCAGAACTCCTAACGTGACGCTTCTTTTTACATTTTTTAAATTACATTTTGGAACATCTAAATCCCTCTCAGTTATCTGTGAGGGATAATGGCATACTGTGCAAGAAAAGAAAAAAAATTCCTCATGTTTGTGTGACACCTGGTAAAATAGGGAGGCCTGCAGCAGTGTTAGTGAGTTCCCTGTGTGTCTGTGCTAAGCTGAACATCATTTGTCGGCCCAGACAGGGGAAACGTTGCATCCCTCCCTGCACATGATCTCATTTAGTCTATTTTTGGATTAATGGCTCCGCATTAGATACAGGACTGCTCCACTCTTCATCGAATGCTTCCACTGTTTGCACCTTGATGGCCTGTGCTTTATTTCTGCCTCGCTAATTGATTTGGGATGTCGTTTGCGGAGCAATGCAATCAAAATCATAAACATTAATTAAGGAGTAAAGAGGCAGGGCAGGTGGACAGGGTCAAGGAGATACAAATGATAAGAGGAGTGGAGTATCCACTTTAAGAAACAGTAGGACAAAAGAGTAGAGCGGTCCAGCTATGATTGAGTGGCTTGGGCTGCTCATACCTCCTCACTGCAACAGTACCGGTCTTCGTTGAGTGCCAGCTCATCAAACCCATATTTACTTCCCGCTTTGATGGTTGTAGGAAGAATGACCTTACCGTGATTTTTCATTCATTGCTCGATAGTCAGCTGTGCAAGAAATTGTTTTAAGAACGTTAAGATTGCAAAATGAAAAATCACGGTATATCCCAAATAATTCACTTTAAGGTTTAACTGGTCTCCGTTCTGCAGGCATACTGGATTTTTACCCATGTCAAGGCACCTTACAGCTGCAATCTTAACACTCATCTCCCATAATGAAAAGCTATTATGTATGTAAGTTCTAAGTACGCCCTGCCTTCTCCACTTATTATCCGTTGTTCCTCCCTCTCTCTGATCTGTCCCTACTTCTTTCTCCATCTTTCTTTCAGATGGACTGGGAGAGTAATGGAGGCCTGGTGAAGAAGCTTCCCTCCATCAGGGAGGACGAGGAGGGCGATGAAGATGAGCACTCCTCGCTCTCCAGGCTCCCTCGCTCCCCCCTACAGCTGAACCGGGGCCTCAACTCACCCATGCGATCCCCAGTTCTACCCACACGACCCTTTCGCTCCGCCACCGAGCACACCCGTCCTGCCACCCTGCAGATCCCTCTGGTTAGCTTCAGTAGTGCCCCTCCAGAGCTCAGCCCGAGGTAGGAACCCCCTCTCACATCTCAGTGCACCTATCAGACTGTATGTGTGTGAAAGGCTCCTTGGAATTTTCACCTATCACCTCTGAGTTTATATTGATAAGAACATGTGGTGTCTTGATAAAAACTGTGCTCAGCTGTACAGTAGGATACTGTCGCCGCTGGAAGAAATGGCATCAAACTTCCCGGGGTGTAAGCTTGTGAATGATATATTTAGCCTAAATCAATCTGCCATACTTACAATGAGACAAGAGGTACATTACCTCAAGGATTTCCCCCATCTTACCCCAGGCGTTTGTGCTCGCATGTTACCCAGAATGCACCACTTCGTTAAATATTTGCATAATTATGCGGTACAAGCAGCCCAGAGCAATCTTTATGCTTCACTGAGAAATGTGTTGAGAATGAGGGACAGTTCTGAAAAGAATATTGACTCAGTGTTTAATAAGATTTCACACCTTTAGATGGCGCTCTACTCATGGTGCTTTGGCTGGTGTACTTATCTAGGGCAACTGTTAAACATTTCTACATTTGGCTAGTTCAGTGAGAGGTATAATAAGCATATTCATTGTGTGGTGTGTTAAAAGGTAGAAGTGAAAACACACTGAGATGATGCATGTCGTGGGGACTGTGTTGATGTTGGTATCCAGTAAGGTTGACGTGCATTTCTGGAGAGTGGTGGGTATTTGAGTGTGAAAGGGATGTGCAGTCACCGAAGTATGAAAGGCAGGTCCTCTGTGTTGGGGGTGTGGCAAGCTGGGCGCTGCAAGGGGTCACTGGAGACTAGCTTTACAGACCAGGCTATTCTCTCCTGGGACCTCGTGTGGAGAGAAATGGACTAAATCTCAAAAACAAATTCTCAACACACATGTTTAGAAAAAGTTGCAGATGCCATTTTAAAAGCTGCTAAAGTTTACACTGAAACTTGAGCGAGAGAGCATGAGCCTTCACTACCAGGAATGTTACTAAGAATGCAAAACATTTAAATCGATGTCTGTTTGCAAAGATTTAAATGTAATAAATACTGAAACAAAAGCATTCATGACAATTAGCATACTAATAGGAAGTATTGCTAAATCTACTTGTAACTTAATATTTACCACCTATTACAGTACTAATTCTGAAATGAGTACTGTAATTTCTTTGATAATGTAGCTTCTTTAATTTAATTACTTAGCTAACAGTGTTTGCGGTCTCGTCATTTTTCTCATTATTCCATTGCCATCTAGAGTCTATTGCCATCTAGTGTCTACAGTTTAAATTGCAATATATGTGTTTCACTCCGACCTATTTGCGGGTACCATAGCAACTAAACAGGGCAGCAACTGTATAGATTGGGAAGCTGTTTGGTCACTGCACTGCGTACCTAGCACTGAAAGGTTTAACTGCTGAATACCAATGTCTGGAGCCAAAGTACAGACAAATATTCTACTGCTTCACAGCTACCCAGGGGATTCACACTGAATTCAGGACATTGTCTTATTTAACTCAGACTTTGTTTTAAAAAATATATAAAACAAAAGGCAATGATAAATAATGGTCTATCCCTGGATACATCCTTTTCGCCTATTTATTCTTATTTCCTCTGCCCTGTTTGCCATGCTCTCTCTCTCTCTCTCTCTCTTGGATTTAAAAAGCTTTATTGGCAGTATCTTCCTTATATCTTCCTTATAGCTCAATAGCTTGAATGACAAAGGGTAGTCATTACATCTCTGAGATCTGACCCTTTTTTGGAAGAACATCATTTTTTTCCCCCGGATCAGGGCAAATTTTCAAGAATTTTTGTACTACAGGCATTTGTGTCAAATTGAGTCACAATCTTCTGAAGCATCCTAAGCATGCAAAGATTTTGGCCTTATGTGTTACGTGTTTATTAATTTAGGTGTGTGAGGTGTAAAAGTTGTCTATAGTGTGGTGTTTTGGAAAGAATCCAGTTTGACTCTCAATCAGGATATTGTGTTTGTGTAATTTGAGTAAAAATTGTCTCCACATTTAAGAACTGGGGATATAAGCCCAAGTTCTAGATGTGTAGCACCAGCTTGAATCATTAAGCATGGCCTCCTGCAGCTAAGGGCTACTATGTTTAAGCATTTCTAATTTCATTCAGGCCCACAGGCTTTTCTGGGTTTTAGCGAAATGATTTTAAGGTCATTGATACATCCAGTGGGTTTTGTTTGGTATTTCAAACATGTTTAGTTTTATCTGGATTATTTTAGTTTTCAACTTTCAAGGCGTTTGAGTCCTGCACTGAGAGAGCTGGGGTGTAAGTAAGTGACTGGGGTGGGAAGCTAGGGTATAAGTAAGTGAGAACATAGTCAACTATGCTAGTCCCAAGAGCTGAGCAATATGGTCTAAAGCCAAAACTGGCCCAAAGAGTCCCCTCTGATCCTCCCATTAACAATCAACAGACCCAAGGCTTGGCAGAGATTCACCAACTCTCTCCCATTTTTGTTCACCGCTGGTTGTTTCTCTATGTTGCGGTTGGTGAGACGTACAGAGGGGCTTGTTCGTTCCAAATATTCGTTTGTTACCCTTGGTATTATTAATTTTGCCACGCAAAAGCAACTTTCCCTGGGCCTGGAGGGTAGGAAAATAATCATGAAAATAATAAACCAATGCCTCTGTGATGGAACCCGTGTCTCTGCAGGTTTGTGGATGGGATTGAAACAGAGAACAATGCCAACTCTGCTCAGAAGTTTGAGTTCAGTCCCAGCCCGGTACATAACAGCATTGACCCATCGCCTAGTCCAGGTACCACATTACTCACTCCCTTACGAACACAAACATGAAATAAAAATGTTTTCCCACAAAACACTCCTAAACAGTATATATCTGCATATAGTGCCCTCATATGCCATTTCAATATTAGTAAAAAGCTTCTTTCTTTTTTTTTTTTAAGTGCTTGAACTCTTGGTTTTTCCTAAATAAATAACAATATACAACTACACATTTGGGAGGAATACTAAACAGATTCTGTTTAATCAAGTCTGCTCTTGAAAAATAAAACGATTTGTGTCAAAATAATGAAAAGATCAATTATTTATTAATTAACAAGAATACATTTAAGTTTTCAGTGCATCTGTTTATATAGTCTGTTTATATATTATCATCGTCATTTTTGGTATTAGCACCCACCATTATAACAAATGTTTATCTTAAAGCTATTTTTCTTTTTTGTAAGGACTATCTTAGTCATTTTACTTGTAGGATTAGCTTGCTTTATTTTGTCCCCCATAGTGCTGATTTTAGCCAACTTGAGGACATCTATGACCCTGAGTTATTTGCCTTTTAACCATTTTTTTCCATAAATTTGAGACAAAACATTAAACAGCTGTATAAATACTATATTTGGAAAAAACACATTTGGATGTATCCCCACAAAGGGCTGACTGAGTTATTAATTATGTTATTCCAGTGAGGGATTTACACTCCTCTCCCACTGTTCTCATACTTTCCCTCTCGTTCTCTTAGTCTCAAGATTCAAATTAGGTTACATTACCATGGCAACATGATAGGCACACAGGGCTAAATGAACTAAGGCGACTCGCAAAAACTTTTGTCCTCACTTACTGCCTGCCTGTCTGTCTTTCTGTCTGTCTGCGTGCAGGGAGCCAGGAGAAGGCCGAGACGAGGCAGAGCATCGCTAAACTCAGTCAGGAGGTGGGTGTTCTCACACTGAGGGCTTCGCGCCTTCACAGTCATTTCACTTACCACGCCCACCCACCGGATCAGTGGTTGCACTATTGGCCAGGACCCTGGAAAAGGCAAATCTTAACAGACGGTCGGACATGGCCAGGGACACATTTCGGACTGTCGCAGGATCCGAGCGTGGGCTGTGAACCGGACGAGTCGGAGTGTGACAGACAGCTTCCACAGGCAGGGTCAGACGGGAGATAAAGGAGAGAAGCACCGACGCCTTTGGTCAGCTGCCGTGCAATGACACGCGGCGAGAGGGCGGACTCTACTCGTGTTATGAGAAGGGAAGGGAACAGGGAGGTTGAGACACGGGATGTGTAAAAAAGTGAGGCTATTAGAGCAGATAGGAACGGAGCATGCCAATATGATGAGGCCTCTAGGGAAAGAGCAGAAAGAGCAGAGCTGGAGCATGAACAAATCAAATCTCATTTCAAACGGCCACCTCAATACCTGCACTTGACTATTCATCATGCTTCAGCTTTCTGCTGGCTTAGTCTTTCACCTTGGTAGATGACTGGCTTTTTCTTGGCACGTCAGGCGATTCTGGAGTAATCAGGGTTCCCCAAATCGATAGTTAATTAGCTCAATTAAGTAAGTCGAGCAGGATCTCTAGCAGCAACTGCTGATCCAGGCAGAGGTACACGTGAACAGAGAACCGAACGGGGAATGGGAAGGAAAGCACAATGAAGTCTCTCTCTCTGCCTCTGTCTCCCTGCATTCGTCTCCAGATGGGCAGCCTGTCTAAGCAGGTGTCACAGCTCAGCCAGGATCTGCAGGAAATGACACGCCTGCTGCGGCCTCTCCTCCTCCTCGGCTCCCAGCCCATCCTGTCGGCCCTGACACCCTCACTGACCCCGCCACACAGCAGCGCAAGTGCGCCCTCTATTGGGAGCCCTCCGGTGGCCCCGCCTCCAGCACCCCCCTGCTCCCCTCAGCCAGCGCCCTGCTCCTTGCTGGACAGTGCAGAGACCGGGGGTGGGGGGCTACTGGGCTGCATGGTACCTTCTGCCTCCCCACTGAGCGCTCCGCTCCAACCACAGACACCTCCACCTGGCTATTCTGGCCGCCCGCCTCACTCGACTCTCACCTCACCTGGGACAGGCACCTTGGGAGGGGCATCACCTGCCTTAGCCCCACGTAACGGACATCCTCCACAAGTCCTGAGGCCGCCGGCCTCCCGAACCACCTCCCCTTCTCTCTCCTTTTCCCTGTCAATCTCCTCGTCAAGCTCCCCATCTCCCTCCCTCTCTCCTTGTCAGGGTCCCCACGTCTCCCTGTTGAGTAGCCATAGCAGGGGCTTGTGCCCCGCGTTGTCCTCCCAGGACTCTCCCCCCCTGCACTTCTCACACTGCTCTGCCCCGGCATCACTCAGCAGCTCCCCAGGAGACCGCAGGCATGGGTTAAGCCCCAGCTCGTCCTCCTCCACTCCACTGATCCCTCCCCCTCCGTGTACTCCACCTTCCTGCCCCCACCCCTCCCCCCTTTCTCCCAGCTCTCTGGACTCTCTGAAGGAGACACAGGCTGGCTTCGCTCCCCTCTGGACCCAGCAGTGCCCCAGGGACCTGCCGAGGGCCCCCAACCATGAGGCAACTCGTCTGGAGATAGAGATGCAGGAGTGGGGCATCCAAACTGAGCAAATCAGCTTCATTGATGAGGAAGGGCCACCCTAGTGTGTGAGTGTGTCTGTAGGTGTGTGTGAGAGAGAGAGAGAGAGAGAGAGAGAGAGAGAGAGAGAGAGAGAGAGAGAGAGAGAGAGAGAGAGAGA
>JAOYSI010041316.1:0-17791 GCA_025775065.1 Hiodon alosoides
GTTTAAAACTAAATTTTACCTAGATATATAAATATTGGGTGTAAAGGGAACAAAAAAAAACCCTTTGTTTACAGCGTTGTTGCGCCCCCCCCCCCCCCCCCCCTCCCAGAAGAAAGTGTCTCTGAATAACGCCGGAAACAGGAAGTTAATCGCCAATTTGGCAGTAATGTGCCTTCTCTCAGGGGAGCCACTCTCCCTGTCCTGTTCATTTGCCCAGTGGCCCCATGAACAGTGCAGAGGAAGGGACCCTGCATCCTGCTGAGCCAACATGGCGGGGGTGCACTGTGCTTGGTGGAGCCCGCCTCCTGCCCGGTGGTCCTCAGGGGAAGCAGCGCAGGGCACCGTGGAGCGGGTGGCCATGTCACCACCTGCTCAGGCGTATGGACCATGTCTCCCAACACAAAAAAGGTTAGGACATATAAATGTAAAATATGCCAAACGACTGCTGCTCGTCTGCCTGATAACTGGCTGGACAAGAAAAGTCCATGCTTAACGTGGTTTTCCCTCACAAAGAAAACACAAAGAACACTGCTTTCGACGCAAACCCAAACACACTGTTCTTAAAGAAAGACTTACGTCTTCCACTTGATCCTAAGATATTAGTATTTGGTGTCTTTCCATGGCAGAAGTAGTCTGCAGCAGTCTGACATGCCAATTGACGACAGCACACAGAATCATTAGGGATCTCAGTCTTAGTCCTCAGGCGTCACTTCACAATGCGCTTCCTTTGTGACTGAGAACCCTGAATGAAAAATACAAGACATTCTCCGGATGGGAACGCTACCCTCAGTGCCAGATGTTCCTACGCCTGTATTCACAGTTCAAATGCATTTATTCAGCAGGGAATACAGCACTGGAGTAATTCAATCACGAAGCCAGAGCTAAACATCTTTTTTAAAGTGTGACAATCTTAAATTTGCTTTTGATAGCTGTGAGCTTTGTTGAATAATAAAAAAAGTAAGAAATTCAGAAGATCTCTTGAATATCTTGCTTGAAATCTTGTTTGTTATAGATTCCCGGGTTTCACACGACTGCGTGAAAATTTATCTCGAGATTGAATTACAGGTGTCTGGATGCATTGAGGCAATTCAAACCCAATAAATCTTTAGAAGTAAAATCCGAGTCAATGATCTATTTGGCGGCGCCATGGCGTTGAACGCGGTTTTGCTTCCTCTCTTTCCAACCTGAGTTTACTCCCTTCCATTCTTAAATCTATTCAGAGGAATGGAGCGGGAGAGCGAGAGACAGAGAGAGAGACTTGAGTTAATGGGGCCTTCAAAAGATCGGCAATAATTTTACCTGTCTCCTCCCATAAAGAACGAGTTGTGCAGCAAACACCAGTATTTTTATAAGGAACACTCCTATCTTCAGTCTTTATACCACCTTTTAATAAAGCTGCCGTGGCTGCCTTTGGATACACATCGTTTCCTTACTAGGTTCCGGATCTTCTGCCTATCAGAATCAATTGGGCTAAAAAGAAAATGAGACACATGTTGTATATTTAGTTAATTGTCGACCTAGTTCAAATAAGTGCTACTGAGCTATTCTGGGGCATTTCCTGTCATTCAGACATGTGGTGATAAGTTTCTTCATGTGTGTGACTGATGCCTTCTAGCTGAAGAGGGTCTTTTGTCTTCAGATTTTTGTCTTGCTATTAAATCTAATCTGAACCTTTAGGTTAAGACAAGGATTTCAACAGCGACAAACAGTAGTCTCCGTCTTTGATTTAAATCTTCTGCACGTTAATCTGGCACCGTATTTCACAGACCCATGTTTAAAAAAACTGTAACTGAGTGTACATCATGGTCGACTATCTTCACAAGACTTGTCACAAAACAATGTTCACTGCACATCGATACATCACTCATGTCTAATAAATGCCTTTAGATATTTAAATGCAGTCACTGGCAGTATTATAACTTTCAGAACTCAAATGTTTGATTAATCTGCACCTGAGAGTTGATAAAATATGACTGATTTACGGCCTTCCCCTGACAGCACCCCCTCTACTGCGCAGTTGGGAAGCAGGCTGACAGTTATCATTAAACGGCTGTGAAAAGTTAAAACTGTGTTGACAAGCTGTCAGAAACCCCTCTGAGGAGTGCAAACTCCAGTTCACCCTCGGCTGAGTATTGCGGCGTTTCCCCAGCCCGAAAGTTCCCACTGATCTGAGGCAGGGGACAAAATGAAAATGAAGCCGTTTACATGCAAAAACATGGAAAGCCTGTGGACCAATTTCTCTCTTTTTTTATAGTCGTGCCATTCCACGGTTCCCTGTGTGTTTATTTTAGTGAGTTAATTTAGTCCGACTGATACAAATGACCTTGGTAATAACAAAACATAGGAGGGCTCTGGTATGATGGATGGAATAGAGGAATATTCTAAATGAAAGAACATGTCTGGAATGTAATTCTAAAAATGTATAAACGCATTAATGAACTTCAAACTTATCTAATCAAATGCTACTGACTTCATTCCAAATTAAATTAAAATGGCATTAATGCAATGTAATTTAATTATTACTGCAATTTAAAGGACCTCATTCTTATTTTTAAGACGCCCTGCTTTCAGAACTGTCGGTCAGGTTTCTGGCTTTCGCTTGAACAAAGGTGATTCAAATTTGACCTGTGTTGTGTTGATGTTAAAGATGTGTCTTTCCCATGCTCTCAATCAAATGCTCCGCCCTGATCTCGGCAACATTCAACAGAGCTCAATCTCTGTGACTGTCGGGAGACCGGGCCATAAGATGCTTCAATGCAAGATATTTGACAATTATTAGGGTTTAAGCCCAGCTACCCTCCTTTAGGTTAACTCCAACATATTCTTTCTTCCGATACATTTCAAGGCCCCTTCTATATCCGATTGTGCCTCTTCCTAATTCATTATACCCTAGCTAGTGTTTGAGGTACAAACAAAATGCGTATAATTTTCGTCTGCTATATTTTGACAATATGCAGAACAACGGTTCAAATAAAAAGGATAAACGCATACATAAATAAGAATGTCCTTTGTCTTGTCAGACTAAAGGAGTCATGACCCATTACACCCATCCACCTAATTAAAAACAGAGGATCAACCCTTCCAACGATGGGCAAAACTGGCTTTTTTCTGGGGGTTCAGCTGCTCCCAGGGAAGTGTAACCGTTGTAACTGTTTTCCGTTTCCACGCGTGTATCTCCAGAGATTTACCCTTTAAAAAAACTTTAATTGAGACGGACAGGGTCATCCAATTAACCCTAGCACAAAATCCCCCGCAGGTCTCCCTGCACTTGTCTTCTCCCGTGCTTCGGGGCATTGTCGAGAATCTTTATACTTGCTAACCCGCCAAAATCGCTAAATCGCTGCTTAACGTGCAGTGTTTCCCATTAAGCGCCGTCATTAAACCGGGCTTTTGCTCGATCACAGCACAGGGTATGATTGGTCTGGACTCTTCTCTGCCAAAAAGGTCAAAAGCGAGGCCTAATCAATTCTGGTAATACAGCGGCAATCGAAGAGTGGCTCAAGTCAGGTTAATTGAAATCCCCGCCCCGCCCAGCCCCGCCCCGTGCCATTCAAAATAACCAGTTCAATTCAAATGCAACTGAATGAGGACACAGAATCTTTAATCTATTAACTTGTCCTGGAAACTCATATCGATTGCAAAGTGTGTTTACCTAACTTCTTTTAGAAAGAAATTGAATTATAATGCCCATCTTAAATAACTTCCAAAACACAAACAATGTATGTCACAGTGCAGGCGGTGTAATAAACTGGCGGTGGCAGAAAGTGAATAAAATTAGTCAACACATTATTTATCAGCCTGTGGTTCGAAAAATATACTACCCCCCTGCTGCATAGCTAACAGAAAAGCTGAAGGAAAAAAAGGCATTTTATGGTAGTGTAAAGAATCTTAGTGTTACCAAGGCTGCCTTGCTAATTAGTTCCAGGGAAAACCGCAAAGACTTGAAGGATCCAAAGTAATAACGTGTAAGTCAATACACAGCTAAAAATCCTTGTATTCCCATATGGGGAATCACATTTGGTAGTTGATTCAATCTAACAGCAAGATGGCAATTAGGGCTTGAATAGTAATACATTGTTAAATGAATGTCTGGGAGCAGTCCTATCCCTTGTGTGATCTGCATTAGGCCCAAGCTGTGGAGGGTACTGCATGGACCAAGGTCCGGCGTGACTGGCCTGGTAGGAACAGCAGTGCAGGTAAAGGCCTTTGTAAAAGACTACTGTTTGAAGGAATCATTCGTTTTATTTTGGAATTAAAAAATGTTAGCATCAAGAATTGTTAGCTTTAAGAGCATAATTGTTAGCATTAAGAGCATAATTGTTAGCATTGTTGGGGAAAACTGAGAGTGGACTGTGACAGGGTGAAAGTTGGTGTCCTCACCCAATCCACACTCCTGTAAAGTAGATGGCAGTATACACTTCAGAAGGGGGTTGTAAACAACCATTTGTACCGAAGAAGAAAAAAGACGCTATACTCGGAATCAACCAATGGAGAGCAGGCTAAGTGACAGGAGATAGAGTTTCCTGAATGGTTTTCTTAAACAGAATGAACATACAGTGGCTGGAAAAAGATTCAGGAGTCAAAGATGTTTATTTCAATTTGTGCTGAAAGTCGTAAGATCAGAAAGAGGCTCAAGTGTCGAATAATTTTCCTGCTACTACCTTTGAAAACAATGTGAGATAGTGACCAGAGCCACATCGGATACATACGAGTGCTCACTTGCAGAGGAAACCCTTCCCGTGCTCCTGGAGTGGAGGTTTTGATGACATCGGCAATTTCTGATGTCAGTTCAAAGCTAGAGCTTGTATGGTGTACGTTACTAAATTAATTACATGTCTACGTTACGTTCCCTTTGTCACACAGAAGTAGCCTACCTCAGCGCCTTATGCAGTTACCATTTGAAATAAAAAAATCATTATATATGCTGTGCCTTGTTGGATATAAAATAAATCCCTCTAAAAAAATGCTCTTGTAGTAAAAGACCACCGTTTGGTGTGAATGGTCTCCAAAACTGGGTCAAATACTTATACTTAAACACACATGCAAGCATGCGCGTGCACACACACATACACACACACACACACACACGATGGAAAAGTGTAATCCAGATTTTTTTTTTAAATTCATTGTTCAGCAAGAAAAGTGTTAAGGGCATTTGAAATAGGAACGCTTAAAATAACTGCCAAGGTCAGACTATACTGCAAACAGACTTCATATGGAAGCAATTAACAGGGCCCAGTTTCACGGCGTCTCCAAGTTCCAGAGTAGAATGTGGACCTCACCATGCAGAAGCAATGACTGGCGTTTCCTTTTTAATTCTGTAGATTGCTCCTCTCCTCTCTCTGATTAACGCTTGTCGTGGAAGGCAGCAGAGACGTCCACGGGCGCCGTGCCCTGATTAAATCAAGAGAGGTCCCATATTGAAGATGTCCGTAATGTGCATGATTAACAATCATGACGGGCAACAGGTTTCCATCAGAGAGCTGGTCAAAGTGCCTGTTCACTTCTCGGGTCATAGAGGAACACACTGACAAGACTGCATATTGCAAAACACTGTGTTAATATCGTAATATATAATGTAAAAGTTCCAATACAGCTGAGCCCGCTAGCATTAGACAACTCTGCCCTGCTGGGCGTTTGCCTTGTACACTGGTAAACACGACTCATTACCATTCGTTACCATTATACACATCATCGCCCAGGTCATGTTTGGCAGTGGAATTGCCCTACATAGCTGTTGTACTTGGTGTGTTTGTCTGATTTATATTAGGACTTCCCTGTTACTTGGAAAAAAATTTTGAAGCCAGACTTTGATAGTCATAACCCAAGAAGTAGATGTCTTCGACCAATTTAGGAATTAATTGGCCCAGAAGAATGCGGCGTTAATGAAACTTGTGTCAGTCGCCACTGGCAGAGACCCTGCAATGACCCTGCGATAACACAGCCGCTGGATCCCCATAATTTCCTCGACCACCCCGGTAATATTCATTGAGAAGCAATTTGTGGGAAAGTAATGGGATTCTGTTAGGAGTGTGGCCGAAAGTAATAAATGCTATCGTTCTGAGAGAGCGCCACTCAAAAAACCTCTCCTCCGCAGACCGGAGTGCCTTCACCGCTCTCCCGAGTAGGGGGGCGGAGACTTGGGAACCAGCTGGAAACATTTCTGCCCTTCGTTGACAAATAAAAATAAAAACCTCACCCTCGTGTGGAACCCACCAATGGGATCGCAGCCCTGCTGTAAACCGACAGCCGCTTGATCTGACACCTCAAATTAAGAGATTAAATTCCTGAATTGTGAATTTCAGGGAAAACAAACAACTTCAGTGGACACTCACGCATTAATGTTTCCCACCACAAAAGAACCATTACTCACCATAACTCTTACTCTGTAAGAGTCTGTTTGAGATTACATCTAATGCGTTCAAATTCCTCCATCCTTCTTCGATGGCACACAATACGCAAATGGATGCATAATTATTTACAGCAAACTTTGAACTTTGACACCCACTAAGGGAAACAGACTTCTGGCACGATCGTTGGCATAAGAGAAACCTTATTGGGTCTCAAATCTACACATTCCCTTTCAAATGATTTCACAAGATGTTTTAATTTACCATAATTCATTGCTTAATGGAAATTTCCTGATTCCTTTGTGAGACTCTGCATGTATAATAACTATGAAAGGTCAATGAAAGAGTTTTATTTTACGTATTTCTTCACCTTGAGTTCTCACCACTATGTGCCAAGAGTGAACAAAAGACACATGGTATGCTGGTCACACCACCACTCTTTTCAGTTAGAAACAATCCCCTAACCTGTGCTTTTTTTTCTTTACTGTGAAGGAAAGTACAAAGGATTCATCTTTTGAGGCAATTGTATTTTTTAATTTAAACGCAAGCTTTCAAATTTGGCAAGGCCGCCAAGTGTCATGGGGAGAAAATTGCCTTAATTGTTTAATCCATATCAGGTAGACACCATATGGGGAGAGTGATGGGCGGAATGTGAGCGTGTTGTCACGCCACGCCGACAATAAGAAGCTAAAAGGGAATCTAAACTTGTTTGTTCCATTTAAGACAAATTCATCCCAAGCTTTTTTTGCGTTCCCTGGAAACTCATCCAGACGGAATTAATTTGGTGGCAAAGCGATTTTGTGTAAATAATTAGCTTTGGTCTTTTACTTTAGCGCTGAGCTGACTCTAGTCTTTCTTACAGGTGACTCTCTCAGAGAAACAAAGACACATACAAGGGGAGTTTTCACACAGTTCATTGTTCTTATTTTACTGTCAAACACTTGTTTCAAGCCATCAAATGCACATTTCACAATTCACAGGGCACAGTTTCCCATAGTTGTTATAGGCATTTTATATTCCTTATTTTTTCGGCAATAACACAAAATGACAATTAGATTATGGAACATCTGGCCTGTTATTTACCTGTTGCTTATCACCGAAAACAGCATTAATGGCATTGTGTGCATGCATCCTGTGGACACGCCCACAGGCATCCTTGGGGACACGCCCCTGTCCGTGACTAGATTGACACTACTGAGTGTGGTTCCCCTTCAATGGAATCACACTCCGGTATTATTGATTAAGAGAGATAGCAGAGCTGTTAAATAATAGTCAATTTATGCTGTATTTGTGTTGAAAATGTGGTACTTGACTTTTTAATATTTTAATCAAAATTGTCTTGTTTGTTTTATGGTTTACTATCAAAATGTATTTTATGTGAATTCTTGTGGGGGGCAAGTATTTCTTTTTAAATAGTCACTTTAATTGCATCATTAAATTGCTATCAAAACCCAATTGTGAAGTGCCACAAAGGTCAGTTTGCCATTTATTAATGGGTCAATAAATTTGCCGCATCAAAAGTGGTATTAAAGTTTGGTTTCACCCAGTTGCTGATGCATGAAAGACATCATTAAATAATGCTGAGCGTGATTATCACTCATGAAACCCCGGGAATCTCCGAGAGGACCAAGCCAACAGCTCTTCATGAACCACAATCTGGATATCTGTGCTTGGGAATTGTGGGAATGCTAAGCTACATCACGTTTCATTAAACAGGTAGCTGTGAAAACCCTGGTTCTGGTTTAGCGACAGCTTTGCTTAACCTGGCAACGCACAGCTGTTAAGGTTAAAAAAACTAGCACAAATTATTGACAACACATACCTTTACAAATCAACAACACACACAAGGCCGCGTGACTTTTTTTCACGACTTCATAACTAATTCTGTATATTTTTTACCCTCTTCTTCTCTTTCTTGGTATATATTTTATGATTTACATTTAAAAGCACTTCTTCAAAATGATTAATCCTGACCAAGTTAATAAATTTGAATAAAGGCTGGCAATTATCATTTCATTAATCACTCCATAATTAGGGTCCATGACTTAATTGTGACATTACACTTCAATATTCCGAGGGAGTTCATGAAAAAGGAAAATCATTAGTCATTTTAAGTTAACACCAAAATTCCGCTTCCCTAATAATAGATCTAATTATCTGAGGGCGTACCGGAGGTAGGGTGAACTTGATAAAGAGAGGCCTTTAGCTGGGGAATATGGAATCTCTCTGATGGCCCCGTATGAGCCACTGGGAGATTAGAATTGTGAAACGGACAGAGCACTCACTGAGCTAACAAATCCCATGGTGCGTGAACCGATACTGTGGTTTAACATGTATCACTGTTCAAAAGGTGACTCAATCCCCGCTACAGCTTTATTCATGTTGTTAATGATACCATTGAAAAGGAACAGCAGTTTAAAGTATAATAGGGACTATGAAACAGGAATAAAATGAAATAATGAGGCTATATCTAATAGCTCTTATGTTGAGGAAATTATGTTATATCCAATTAGTTGAACAAGCCGTAACATTATATTTTCATTCAAAGCTATTTTTTAAATTGCTGCCCACCTTAATTAATGATCATTTTAAAATGAATTTTTGGAGCTTTTGAAACATGGTTCAACACATGATAAAATAAGCCTGTTGTGGTAAACACATTCATGGTGCAGTGTGCAAGACGTACTGTAAATATAATAAGAGAAAGACAGATTTAGAGAGAGCACAACGTGCTTCTAGAATTCCCCACAAGGACAGTAAACACACAGCCATCTGTTTTCTACACCGCTCGCCCTGGAGAGGATCACGGTCAGCCGGAGCCTAACTCGGCAGACACAGGTCCCAAGGCTGGACAACACCCTGGACGGGACGGGACGGGGCGCCAGACCCTCCCAGTGCTCCACTGTGCCACCCCAGTGCAGATCCATGTAGAGAGAAGGTGTCCAGGCACAGGCTGTTGTTGTCAGGGTGGGAAAGAGTCCCGCAGGCAGAGGAGTGTCACACCGCTGGATAACCAAAACGAAGTGTGAAGGCCTGGTGGGAAAGTGTGGTGATTTGCTCAGATTGTTGAGGGGAACGCACAATAATGACAGATAATGTTGTGCCATCAGTCATTCACGCAGAAAACGACCCTTTGCTCTCTGGCTCAGCACAAGGCCGGGGCTGAATGGAAAGTCTCCATGTAATTCTCAAGATTGATGCTCCGGCTTAGCCGGCGAGTCCACTTGCAACTGTGGGCAAGAAAAATGGAAAATCAACGATATGTTTGGATCAGCTTCTGGGGCTGTATCATAAAACCATCCCCCATGATCTACAATTGTTTTAAAAACATTGACTCTTCAAAAGATAACGGAACTGAGTGGAGGGAACATGAAGCAAGACTCTGAAAAGTGCTCGGAAAACGACAACTAAATGCAGACGTTGAGTGGCAAGGCTGGAGCCGTCAAAAGTAGGTAAGACACCTGAGCAGATAATGTGGATTAAGTGTCACTTTCAGCCGATAAGAGCATGCTGCAATCGCATGGCAAAGATGATCTTCAGAAGTTCATTAGATCAGAGGGATTTTTCGTACCCAAGCGTTTGTAGGCGTTTGCATAGGGGCAGCGTCGCTGCAGAACTAGGATGAATACAACCAATCGGCCACATAGGGATCCCCTTCAGTGACACACAAATTGTGATGAAGTAGCTGCTGATCTTAACATTTATCTGTGAAAGATTCCATCAGTTGTTGTCAGCACAAGCTACAGAAGAGGATCAACCGGACAGAAAAACAAGGTTACCAATAGCTGTAAGAAAATACCTTACTTTAACTAAATACAATCCAGGTCATACATTAATCTATACACTTGGCAACATGGGGCCATTTCAACAGAGAAGGCACCCGTATGATTTCTCATTCATAATTCCCTCCTAAAATGATGTACAATGGTTCTTATCCAAAGCAGCTAACATGGCCAATAAGACTGAAAATTAAATTAAAACCCAGTAACAATCTCTACGTTGTTGCAACGTGGCTGGAAATATTTAGTTTTTTTTTTAACAGTTGAATTGCTTTTGCTCTGGGAGGTTCCTAGGGAACTTATTCCGGAAAGGTTAAATTCCAGCTGCATTCTGGGTGAGCAGAAGTGGTCCTGCACTTCAGGCAGCCAGCTGGGGGTGTAGCAGCCAGCCGCGGGTGTTGAGTGGCACGCGTTCATGAGAAACGGGTGGGCACGTCAGATGTTGCGGAGGAAAAACGGCCGGCCCTTGTTACTGATGCAATATTTTCAGCAACTGAGAGCTTGTCATCCAGTTTAACAACGCGGAGCCGTTGGGCCTTCTGTTCTTTGAACCAGCGGCGGTTTGGCGGGTATGTTAAGAGGCTCTGTTGTGGAAAGAATGAGCTTCAGATGGTACCCGGCCATCTGAGTCAATCTCTGCCAGATACGCAGTGAAGTGTGTGGAGAGTTGTTAGCATGGTGGAAAGAGAAAAAGTGTTGAGTGTTATCAGCAAAGGAATGATATGAGAAACAATGGGAGTTTTTTTTTGAGTGGGCATGGATGACAATGTCAGTACACAACATCTTGGCCCCAATGTCTTTTTGTCCTACTCCAGTCAAGGGACCTGTATAACATGTTAGTTGAATAAATTAGCGAGATGGTAGTATGCTAGTGTTGTATGCCAAATCACCTCTGTATTAATACAAAATAAAACTACCTCCTGTGATCAGTTAATTTATTTTTAGATGTTTTAGATGTAATGATGTTTGTATGTAGTTTTGGGGTAGATCAATCTGTAATAGCAACGTTTGCCATGTCCTCTTACTCTCTGTCTATATCAATGGCTTTCATCCACCCCTATACAAGCCTGCGATCTAAAGATCCCAGTAATTCTAAAACTGTGCTAGGTGAAAAGTTGCACATGTCTCAGCAATATGGCCACTTCTGAATTACTAGCTTGTGTGGCACGATTTTTTGCAGCCTCAAGCCACAGTGTCGTCAACAAGGTTTATTATGTGGGTCACCATTAGGGGGCCACAGTCAGAAGTAAGGGTGGGAGAGGTGTCAAATGAGATTTCTGCGAGGAGACTTGGTGAGCAGCAGACAGTTGGATGAGCTGGATGATGGCCAGCAAGGAGGGAGGCATAATCTAATTTAAAGCCTGCTTGATTAATGAAATATTAGCATACAACAATAAAAAGACAACACTCAGAACTTCTGCTGATGACAGCTGATTATTGGCAAGAATAACAATTTAATTGTTATTAGGGGAATGCACGCAGGCACATAGGGGAATATGTGCCTGTCAGCGTGCAGGATTCCTTCCACTCACCTTTGACCTCTCTCACCTCTGCATTTTTTAACCACAGGCCTGCTGCTGACTGGATGTTTTGTTTTTTTTCGCTCCATTCTCAGTAGACCCTGGACTCTGCTGTGAGTGAAAAACCCAGGAGAGCACCCGTTTCTCAGATACTAGGTCACTCGTTTTAACCATTCTTAAGTTAAATCCAAGACTTACGGAATGCCACTGAGTGTGTGTTGAAATTGTAAAGTTTAAAGTTCGGAATTTCTTATGCTACAATTTTTTCAAATGCCTGTTTTCGGCAGTGGAGGACTTTAAGACAAGATTTGGGGCCCAGGCAACCACAGCTATTTGTACCATAACCCCATCAAACCTCCCAAACTGGTAATCTTCCACTCTTACTCAGAGGTGTTTGGGAAACAAAGCAAAAGGGATTGTTTTGCTGCCACCAACAGACATTAGGTGCAGACAGCTTGATTTCTCACTGTTTTTCCCTGATGTTTGCAATGTACTGCAATTTTTCCAGCCTTTGATGTTTCTGGGGAAAGGTGTATATTTTACCATACTATCCAAAAGAAAACTATCTAAAAGTGTCAACCATAATATACCCTAAATATCGCTATCAGTGTCCCGTCTAATGGCTGCAAAAAGTGATTTGAGGTGATGGTACAGTTGAGTGTCATGCAAAAGGCCGGAGTGGAGCCTTAGGAAAGAGTTGGTGCAATGCGAGACATGCCTTTTGGCTTTGCTTTTCTCAAAGGCCGGCAAACAAAGAAAAGGAAAATGAAATTACTGCATGCTGGCCGGTGGAGTAAATGTACTGTTGGTTTATTTGCAGAGAATATCGATTTGATTTCATCGTGCTGTCCCAACTGATTCGAACTGAAGAGAAAGAATAGTCGGTCATTTACTGCCTATGGATTCATAGTGAATTTAGCTATGGTTTTACTGGCTTTGAATGTAGGTATTAATATTAATAAAATGATTGAGATATTAACTGGAAGAACTAAATATGCCGAATAGGACTGTAGGAGACTTGGTCTGTCAGTAGAAAAAGCTAAGAAGTTACATTTTAAAATGGACTGTAATGCTCTGAAAAGCATTAAAAAACTATTCAGATTCAAAATGATTCTCCTTCCTGATTCAAAAGGCTGACAATAAAGGCTTTGTGACACTTACTTCTACCTACTGAATTAACACTTGCTTCAGCCTACCGAATTAGCACATGCTTCAGCCTATTGAATAAACACATGCTTCAGTCTACTGAATTAGCAATGCTACAGCCTACTGAATTACCACAGGCTTCAGCCTACTGAATTAGCACTACTTCAGCCTACTGAATTAACACATGCTTCAGCCTACTGAATTAGCACATGCTTCAGCCTACTGAATTAGCACATGCTTCAGTTTACTGAATTAGTAATGCTACAGCCTACTGAATTAACACAGGTTGAACAGCAATAGGGTAGTGGGAGATGAAGAAATTATTTCAGTTGACCCAAACTATTTATACGTAACCCATATTCCTCACTTTTCTCTGGATTTTTCTTTCAGTTTCTGTCCTGAAAAAAGGAAAGCCTGTGCAGGTTTGATCCTACACACACACACACACACACACACACACACACACCCACTCACATAAACAGATATTTACGCATTTACACACACACACATACACACACACACACACACACACACACACACACACACGCATACACACACACACACACACACACACACAGATATTTACGCATTTACACACAGATTGCTTGGGGAAAAGATAAGGACAGAGTTTATGTTATACATAGCAGGCAGCGGAGAGCTGATCAGGGCAGAAGTGTTGACAAATAAGGCTCAGCGGCGTTTGGGAAAGGGATTTGGGAAGTGTTCTCAGGAAATAACAGTGCTGAAGATACCCATGAATCAAGACATTGGCGGCGCCGCGTCTGAGGTTAAACCGAGATATGAATTGACATGTGGAAAAGTATTGGCCTGGAGTGACCTTTAATTTTTGAAATACGGTTCTGGAAATTTTTATGCTATTGGGTTTTGATTGCAGCTTTTGTCAGAGCTGCAACATTTTTCTAAACTTTTCATTGTTGAAAAAAATGCGCTGCCTCGGTTCTTGGCCCTGACCTGAAAAGGTTTATAAATCTAAACCAAACACTGACACTCTTGTATAACCGTACCTTACTTAGAGGAAAAACAAATGAATGGTATTGCGTAATGGTATTTATTGTGAAAGATATCCAGAACAGCATATATAACTGGTGATGCTAAGAAAATTAATGATAAAAGAAACTGAATGTTTTATTTAAATCAGAGGAGAAAAATCATTAAACGGACAAGATGTTCCTCAAAGGTAACATATGTATTGTGATAATTTGAGATTAGGACATTCAACTATTAAGCTAATTTAAAACTATAAAACTATAATTGGAAAATGTTCTGATCCCTTGTATATTACACAATAATAAATGTATCAATTGCGTATCAAAATTAAAGATCCCCCACATTAATTTAAAACCAATTCCATTTCTTGATGTCAGCATCAATATTTATTGCTTAGTATTTATTTAACTATTTAACAGAAGTTAATGAATTTGATCTGACTTTATTCTGTTGGGCTCCGACTCAAACCAAATGAATTGTAGCACCAACCAGGCGTAAATGGGGGCTACAAACACAGCTCCCCCTGTGGCCTTGATCTGCAGCACAACCGAGACCTAGATCGCAAGAAGGTTCCCAGCATTTCAAATTAGAAATAATACTTATCACAGTTCAGAATATATTTGTTTACGTCTGAAAAGTGGTTAATCAGGAAATGTGGCATTTAACTTGGCCATGCGCGACAGAGAGAAAGGTTCACACACAAACTCTTATTGAAGGTTGCTCCAAATTTTTGAATTTGAGACTCCACCAATGGCGCTCAAAAAGAGGCCAGTGTAAAAACCTAGCATGCCGAGTTCTTTACAAAACAGCCTACAAGTACAGAAGAAAAAAACGTCAAAGAAACCCACGCAGGAGAAAAGGCAACATTTATTATTAATGAAAATTTCAAAAAGAAGTGGGAATAAAGGCCACTGACCTTTACTGGCTAACACAAGGCTTAGCAACGGCGAGATCTGAACCCTGAGCCCCCTCTATCTGACTGACTCGGCTCCCGGCGATGAAATTTCTACAGAAGCTATAATTTCACCTCAATAAATGAGTGAATGAATGAATGAAACACAAAGTTCAGAGCTATCATAGTGTGGCAGTCGACCAAAACTTGGGCAAAGAAGAAAAATGCAATCGTGACAGGAAGTAAATGAGGAAGTCCTTGGCAGTGTGCGAGCTCTGGCCTTGGCGGGCTGACACGTGGCCGAGCCGATTGCCTTAATCACGAGAGGCCGGCACAGAGCCTGTTTTTATAATGACATGTGAAAGAAAGCGCTGTGAGGGAAATTTTTCCTCTTTCTTTGTGAATAAAATGGCTCCAACCAAAAGCTGATAGAGCGGCGAGATTCAGATCCTTGAGGAGGACAAAGCCATGCTTAGATTGCAGTGGAAAGCGGTCTGCTGTCCCAAGCCAGGTGACAAGGTGGAGGTGACATCTCATCTAAATGCGTTTCAAAAAAGGGAAGAGGGAACCATATTTGTCTAATGTTATTTTAAAATTTTAGGTGCGGAATTGGAAGATTTTTTTTTATGGGGGTGCTTAAACAGCGATTCACGGTCAGCAGGTGGTATGTTTGACTCGTGTCACGCTCGGCGTCTTCGTGAACGCCGGAGGTTTTTTTTCCCTCCAAGCTCCATCTCTGGTATGTAATAGTGGCTTAAAGGACGCTCAGCCTGACGGAATGCAGCAGATGGCCAATTGTTTGGCTTGTGTCTGGCCCAGGCTTCTTAGTGGGTGGGGAGAATTAATGCATGAGACAAACCCATCTCAGCAAGGCTAAATGTTTTATTCGCATGTTTAATCAATAACAGACAACAGGGCTTCTGCATTTGTCGCCACACTTCAAAAAGGCATAGACCCTGAATGTATAGCTTTTCATGCCAAGCTCTCTGACCAGGCCCACCTTGTTTCTCTCTGTGTCACACTTTAAAAAGGCATAGACCCTGAATGTACAGATTTTCATGCCAAGCTCTCTGATAAGGCCCACCTTGTTTCTCTCCATTCCCGGGACTCCCAGAGAGGGCTGCAGTCTGATAACAGCGATCCGGGAAAGGTCACCAACGTCAGATGAAATGAGAAGAAAGAGCCATGAGGTTGTATTAATGAGCACCCCTCGCTGACAGCTGCCTCAGAGGTCAACCCATCTAAATCACCCAAAATAATAAAGATGCATCGGTGTGTGTGTGTGTGTGTGTGTGTGTGTGTGTGTGTGTGTTCGCGTGTGTATATATACGTGTGTTCGCGTGTGTGTGTGTGTGTGTGTGTGGGCGTGCTTATGTATGTGTGTGCTTATGTATGTATGTGTTTGTGCGTCTGCGCTAACAAGACATATACGTCTACACATCAATATATTTGTAAGATATGATATGAATCTATGATGTGAAAAGTGAAAATGAACTCCCTCCTGGATGTTACAATATCTTTGCTTTCCGCTCTCCAGGGATCTACTATTACAGTTAATTTTCATCTTACCTCAAAGTCTGCCTTGAAATCGAGATAGCATCAACTGGGAGTATTTCATTCCCTGTGAGCTACACTTAAAGGAACGCTTTAAAAGATTAAAATGGATTGTTCAAAAACAAAAAAATACAAGTTTACAAGCTTCATGTTAGGTAACGTAGCTCTCTCCCAGCGCCCGGGACCTGGGTTTGACTCTGACTCGGATCACTGTCTGAGTGGAGTTGGCAAGTTCCCCTTGTGTTCTCATGGATTTCCCACAATGTCCAAAGACACGCGAGGTGAGATTAGAAATTGTAGACTGCAAAATTGGTCTCTGCCAGTGTCTGTCTGACTCTGACCTGTGATGGATGAGTGTTCATTTATATACATTTTAACATTACTGTCCTTTTTTGGGGTAATTCAATGGCAACTTAAACTGCACATTTGTATCATTTTATCTGCAGAGCTGCAATTGCTAGCATGCCAAATTAATTGATAATGCCTCACCAATCACTTACTGTGGAGAGTTGAGGAGGAGGCCAACATGCTGGGCATCAATATCGACATTCCACCTTGTGGAAGACTTATGGGAAACAGAGTTGTCAGTGAAAATTCCTCAGGCACAAGGGGGCTAAAAGGCTAACCTGCGTTAATCCTTGGACATTCATGTTGTGCTCATTCACTCAGTAGCCATCCATAAATTTGTCGTGTTTTCACGTGAGTGACAAGCCTGGCTTTTTAAAAGTAAAATATCAACTTTTCAGAAAATAAACCAAGACAAGAACAAACAAAAAATGTAACGTCTGATTTTTCACAGGGTCTTTTTCACTTAACTTTAAAAAAATACAAAAAAAAATTCCAAAGAATGAAAAAATCAGGTACTCGTCAAATAAGAGAGCACTCACAGCGGCTTCTACCAACTCCCCGGTGAGCAGAAACCAAATTTAAGCCCAAACACGAGCGCCAATTGCAAGGCTAATGCACAACCGACTGTATATCAACCAGCGCTAACATTTCACGCTTAGCTGTGTGTTAGACCATATTAAGCGATGGGTATTTTGTTTGTGACAGGACACCCTATGAGGCTGAGAGAAAACCATAAATCTATGGCTGACATGGCAGCCATTAAACTGGAATTGCTGTGCTTCAGCAGGAAGCCTGCCACAGCGGAGACAAAACCATGGAGCATAAAGAGAAGGAGAAAAGGGGATTTCAAAAGCAATTCCACCGGCGTCTGGAATATCCATAGGCTTCTCTGTCTCAGAAATACACAGGCCAGGCATAAGGTCAAACAGCTGCTCTCAGACATAACCACTGGAATTTCAGACGCTCAGAAGGGACAGAGAAGGCAGTGTTTGGGCTTTGGGTATTTTTTCTTTGCTGCCCTTCCCATCTGAGAGCTCCTAATGTGAGGGACTCAGCGGAAAACCCCAGTGTTTTTCCTCCCCATAAGATGTTCTGCCATAAAGAACATCGTGCGAACTTGCCCCCCCTTTAAAACCATGACTCACAAAAGCGGGACGGGGCGGGGGGGACAGGGGGGGGGTCAATTTCCTTTTG
>JAOYSI010041316.1:17801-28125 GCA_025775065.1 Hiodon alosoides
CCCTCCCCCCACAAACCCACCTCCCCCCCCCCCCCCCCACCAAAACCCCACCCCCCCCCCCCCGGGGGGCGGGGGGGGGGCCCCCGGGGGGGGGGTCAATTTCCTTTTGATTAAATTTAAGCCTTGAGTTTAAATTGAGTTGTGTTGTCACAATTAATTTTTGCAGAACCTGTGCCCACTACAAATCTGCCCCTCGGTAGAGGATCGCGGTTTCAGACACGACGCCTGCACGAGATAAGTTATTTCTCACGCTGCATGGCTATGTGCGGAGATTGCATTTCTGACACAGCATACCTCAGCGACCGCCACCATGCAAGCACTTCATGTCCAGGGGTCGAGAGATCCACAGCACATGGTGGCAGGTAGGGGCTACGAGATAGCGTAATGTTCCGCTCCTCCAGGAGTCATTCAGGAAGCAGGAACTGAGAGAGCCTCCTGGGAAATACATCCAGATTAGAGGGGCTGAAAGATTGAAAAAGTAATTTAAAAAATAATGGGCTTTTTAATGACTAAACCTATGGGACACCCAGATGTGCTCTTTTGTTCCTTCTCACTTGTGTGATGTAAAATTCTAACTGCTTAATTACTCCAGGATACACAAAGCAGCCGGTTCAAACTGAGCCGTTATGGCAGAACTCTACTGTGTTGCACCATGACTATCATGAATATCTTCTCTTTAATGAACACATGTGAGCCTTTCCTTGCTCTGATTTTTACCTTTCAAATTTAAGGACGACCGATAAGGGCTTACCATCGCACCCATTTGTGGAAAACTTTTTTGCCTTCTGTTCAGTAGCACTGAAGCATCCTGTGTGTGTCGCCGAAGTAAGTACAATCTCAAGGGTTGTAGTTAATCATCTTACTGTAATTAAAAAAAAAAAAAATCATCACTCTTGAAACAACTACAAATATTAGTATGGAGTTTGTCCAAAGAAGTTGGCTGAGGTGCTGAAGAATCGTTTACTTTTGAAATGTCTAAACTCAGGAAATAAGACTGGCCCTAGCTTTGAGATTTGACACACACTTTTGACAAACGGATAATGTGACGACGTCCGGGCTCAGTTCTGGCTGAGAGAACCACCGCGGCGAGGTGGCTGGGCAGCCCAGCGAAGGCTAGCGGATGTGAGACCCATCGTAAACCCGCCCCCAATCTGGCGCGAAAAACTAATCACGAGTCTGCAGCACATCTTAGACAGCAAGTCGGATTTGTGAGACTAGCAACACATAGTCTGGTCTGGAAAGCTGCTCGACTCTTTGCCAAAAACTGGCAACCTCCTCGCAGAGTGTGTATATAGAACAGATTTTTAAAATGGTGTTGCATTCAGCTTTTTAACGTGAGTGCATGTGTGAGCACATTAAGGCTATATATCCGTAGTATAGTATAGTCCGTAGTGTTTGTTTGGTGTTAGTAAGAGACATTAAACTGCATTTTTGGTGGCAGCAATGTAATTTTAAACTAATTGGGTAAACTTTGAACACTACTTTATGGGCCCAGGGATGACAAATTCAAATCCAAGGAAAAAAGGAGCATTTTAATGGCAAATTTCCCCTCTTTTTTATTTCTTCAAAACTTGAGATGTGATTCGGCATTTATTTGACATTTTCATTGAAGCCTTTCTGATCTATAGCTTTGCCCAACAATATTCTGAAATATATTTGCAAATTTAACGGCCTTTGGCAGAGCACACCGGCATCAAATTAAGGCATTGTGAAAATGCATACCACTTGAAATATTCAATGGGAATTGAAATAGTCAATTTCATTGCTCCAGTACGGATATTTTAAATGTATATACTTTTGGATTTAGCCACTGCATGTGTGAGAAGCCAATAAATACTTTTTTTTATGCAACAAAAAGGAGGGGGGGGGGTCCTAATAATGCACTGATTTAACTTGAATGCTATATCTTTCTTTTAAACTCAATTTCATTGTGAACTATTTGTTGTGTTGGCCGGACACATGCAATTAGATCCTCTCTCCGTTTATAGTGTGTAATCCTTTTCGATCGCACACCCCCGATCAGGGCTCATTTGGATGCCAAATGATAATATGAACGTAGAAAATGAAATGACTGGGAACCGGCGCAGGGTTACCCCACTGAACAACATTAAATCAGGTAATAAAATACGTGACTGTACTGAGAAGTCACTGATGTAATTATGTCATATGTTATGTTTGTTATATCCCCTTTCGGTTCGCTTTTTCACCGCTCTAAAATGATATTAACACTGTGTTATTTTTTGTGAATATTGCTGCCACCACAGAGTATGATTGTAATACTTTATTATACACTTTTTTTTCCAGCAAACATTTTCGCTCCAGGTATACGCTCTGTTGTTTTGACCCTTTCCCTAGTTTTAACACAGCTTCCTGAAGGTTTAATGAGAAAAATACATTCTCGTCAGTCTGCCAGAACTCTTTAACCTAGAGCGCGATTTCTATGCCATGCCAGGAAGGGACAATACCTTACGTGACATATCTGCGGAATCTGTATTGATGGAGACATCAGGCCTTATCGCTGCAACGCTCATATGCGGTCGTGTACCGAATGTGACCGAATATGCTCAGCGTCCAAGAACGCAGCACAAAAAATAAAAACATCACTGTTTTCATTTAAGGTTTAACATCTGTATTCTTTCAGTGGTATATTTAAGCACATCAATGCAGCTAATTAAGACAAATTCAGTCATTGCGTATGATCTATGTTCTGCTGTTTTGAGAATGATAAACTGAACACAATATTCTGTATTCCTGAAATTTAACAAATATGAAGTTCACTTAATTACCAGTAAAACTTTACTGGTTTTTCTGGCCCATGGATTAAACCTGTATAAGCCTGGAAATTAAGCATGTGATGCCTCACCTACAAAGCAAACAAGCTTGATGAAATCTAATGAATATCTTTTTCTGCCAGGTGGAGACTGGCTTCCTTTCAAAAAAGAAAGAAAACCAATGCAATAATGATAAAAATGTAATAATAATTTGATCTTTATTTATATAGGCAGAATAAGAATTGACATCTCGAAAGCTTGTTTCTTTTCTACAGTTTAAACAGACTCCTGAAACTTGGCTCTTTGTATGAAGAGGGAAGCATTCTTGTACTGAAGGGGGCAATGTTGACCTTTTATTGCTGAAATCAGACAGCAGTTTTTTTTAAAAATTATTTCTCTTCCTTGTCAAGCTTTTTAGTGGCGAGAACATCCCGACTTGGACAGGGGCGAAACATGCTGCTAGGCGCCCAGGGAGGACACAGTGGTACTTTGTAAAATCTGATATGCAATTAAACAGCTGTTGGTAAATATAATTACACAGTAGCTTAACGTTCAGACCTCTCTGAGCCATCTCTGCTATATCAGCGTTAGTATTAAGATCAATAACTGTAACGTTTCCAGACGTATTTTCCAAGGAACACATGGGGGAGAGTTCAAAACAAAACAAAAAAACTAAACCAAACTTAGGTCTTAGCGAGCTGAAATAGAAATGAGCAGGGTGGAAGAAAATGGACGGCCCCAAATCTGTATAATTCTTTGGTCACGGCTCTAAATTAAAATTATTCATGACATCACTCTAGGACACCGTTCTCGGTCATGGTTGCTCTCAGCACCCAGCGACACGAATCAGATGGTTTTTGAGTTTTCTGTAAAGCTGATTAATATCGGTTTCGCTGATAAGTCTGAGGACGCATGCTAATTCAGACATTCAGATTATATATCTGACCTGAGAGAAATATTATTAAAAATTTCACAATGGTATTTTTTTTTTTTTTTTTTTTGTGGAATCTGGTCTAACACAAGTTCTAACACAATGTGTGCACTGTGTCCGTTGCCCTAATGAGTTAGGGGTTTTTTTGTCATCTGTAATAGCTGAAGTATGTCTTGTCTCAGTTAAAAAAAGAGAGATAAAATCTGGACCGTCGCAATTTGAGACTGGTTGAGAAATTAAAATCATGCCTTTGAGATGTAAATCCCTGCATGATGTTCGTTCTGCGCATCGCATCTAAATTGCTAATGCTGGCTGTGCGGAGAGTGTCCTTTTTTAAGACCCAAAGTCTCGAAGACATAAAGCTGATGGTGCCCCGCGCTTGATCAAAGCCAGGCTAAGTCATGCTTTTCCCTATGAGATAGACCAACGATTCTCAGTGCCTTGTGGGTCGCGTATAGTTATCTGTGTTCCTTTGCCTCTGCTTCGTCGTCGATTGGTTAATGGGAGAACTTCCTGCAGAATAATAGCATTGTGTGAACTATCAACATTATATCACAATATATGTCCCCTTTCATCTAAATAGTGTTTTTACATCCGTTTCATGGACATTAAATGACTATTTGGAGTACAAAAATTTAATTGAAAACAATGACATTAATTAGACCTTCACACCAGGAGTGACAGGAGAACTTTTTTTTTTTTTTTTTTTAAACGCTATCAAGTACAATTTTGGCCGGTAGTCAAAGTCTTGATTTTGTCCTAGCCTATGTGTTAAATAACATGCAAGACAGAACAACCACTTGCATTACTAATAAAATTTATCAAGGTCTTCTAAACTCTACCCTCCAAAAAGCACTTTCTCCCAACTGATCTTTAATGAAATACTGGGTCCCCATTCTTATAACCCTAGATGCGATAAAAGGATTTCCCGTAGATTCAAAATAAAAAGGGTGGGAATTTAGAAAAATACAGGGCTTTCTCTCTTCAAAGTAGTGGGTTTGGGAACCGGCTGGATTAATGGCGCCAGTTACACTAAGGCCCAAGGCCTCTCCATCTCTTTTAATAGAGCCTATCAATTCATGTGTCAGCCATTGTGGGTGGTGAAATTGCTTAGCGTAAGTGTTGTGTATCCAAGGAACAAATCTCTGTACTTCAGATTTCAGGGAGTTTGAAGACCCAACATTTTTATTTAAGGCCATTGATTTATTTTATAATTATTTTTTTAAATAAAAGAAAAATAAATACAAATAACTTGAATATTATTTCATTCAGCACGTTTCCACTTTTTGGAGTGGAAGAGCGTTATGACCTGCTGTAGGTTTTGGTGTGTGTGTGTGTGTGCGTGTGTGTGTTTCTTTTTTTTCTGAACAACCATTAATAATTTAAATGTTTGAATCATGCTCTTACTAGATATCACTCAATTAGTTACTTCCTGTAGATGGATAATGCAGAACCTTAGCTCTTTCCAACTTACACAAGCTCTTCTGACAAAAAAAAAAAAAAGTTACATTTTTCCACAACAAACTACTTCAGCACTTACTTAAATTCCAGGATATCCATTTTTTTACTAACCATAATAAATCTGAATTTATGAACCTGCTTATTATCCCCCTGCTTCTTATCCCAAAACCCTCAATGTCACACCAACTTGCATCTGAGCTGAGTGGCTTGAGATGAGATATTTGAAATTGAGGATCTAAGCAATAATACTGAAGCGGTTTATTGTTGTTGTAGCGGGAGAGATTATGTGCCTTTTAATATAAAATGAAGAACACTTTCCTCAGGGTGGAAGACTGCAATGCAATCAACTGCTGCACCCCCTGTTTCAACACGTCCTAAATGACTCGCTCACAGGCTGCCTTTCTAACATAATAAACTCACTGGAATTAATGAATATAAAGTTATCCATCTGGCTAACTCGCCTGTAATTAGCTTTAGCTTTATTGTGCTTACGGTAATGGATGGATTAAAAAAATAAAATAAATTACCCTCAGATAACTAGTTGGCTAGCAAACAACGGTATTAATTGAAGAAGTCCCCTACCAGCTAGCTACAGACAAAGTTTTTTTACTTTTCTTTTATGAAGATATTATAATGCATGCAACACATTGGATTCTTTCCCCTGAGGACGTGGGAGAAACATTCAGAATTTCCAGTCCACTGGACGTCCCCAAAGTGAGGCCGGGTGCGATTGGGCACGCTATGAGCAGGTTGCAGGGTGTATTCGTTCTGTCAGTGCTTGGCGCTCAAAGTCACAGGAGGAGGGATGAAAAATCAAAGGTGTCGAAACCGGCAACCTCTTATTGTCCCTGTTCACTGAAGCGGCCCTGTGTCTCTCCTCAAAGACACCTGCTCGGGCTCATTCGCACCTCTCAGCATGAACGCGACTGAAACCCACAGCTGTGCCTCCAGGGCCGTGAGGGGAATCCATAATCCCTGGGGGTGGTGGGTGTGTACCTCCCGCTCTCTCGCCTCCTCATTGCGATTAGCGAAATGCTGCCTGCCGGGGGGCTGGGGAGCTAGTCAGGAGACTCTCTCCATGAACTTCTCCGGTACAGAGTGGCTCATTTTCCAGTCCCTCCCATTAGGAATGTCGGCCCAGCGGTTCCTAAAACCAGTGGCACCTTACCATTTTTCTCATTGATATACTGATTACAATCACAGTTGTGATAGACAGCTGTCCAAAAGTATTCACAAAAAAAAAAATCTATTCTAATTTTTGCAATAGCGCAGTGAAAATACTATATTTTTGCAATAGTATAGAAATAGCCAAAGGCTAACGCTCGTAGATAAAATGGCTGCCAAAGCTAATAGCAAGGAATCATGTTCTGGACTGAAGATACCAAAGGTTAGCTGGGTGGTGTTAAGATGGAGGCATTGTTTGTGTATCCAGACAGCAAGCAGCACCACTGTCGTCCCTATGGAACTTGACTACTTTGGTAAATGGCCAGATGAATCACTATGCAAAATGTAAATCTCCTAGAAATTGATCAATATTAATCATTAAGGATAATTTCTCCCTGTTAATCAATTGTACCCTGTGATAATAGCTTCTATAATTTAATATGGGGTTTATTGGATCCGTTAAGTTTAAACATTTTTGTTTTGGTACCTCTTGTGGTATACTATTCATCAGTGTTCTGTATCACTTCTATTTAAATTAAATGAACCACGCAAATGTCATAAACAAAACATACAAACCAAACCGTTTCAATTTAAGATCATTAATATTCAAAAAGGGAAGAGAAATATATACATTTTAATATACTTTGAACTTCAAACTTAAATATTTGCAGAGAGAGGCACTAGTGTTTCCTATTGGAACCGGCAGCCAGGGAACATTCCAAGCATCCCAAAAAAGAGCCAAACTACACCTGCCCGTCTTCTTAATCACTCCTTTCTAACAAAAGACATTGCTTACTTTCGGCCCTTTCTCTGTAGCACCATGTTACGCGCTACGGAGGACGAATCACTATGCATCGTACACGGGGAAAACACTTGACGTTAAAAAAAAATAGCTCTAATCCTAATCACTGAACAATGCGTTCCGTTTCATCGAAGCACTCTCTAAAAGATGTATTCTAATTTTCGAAAAGCGGTAATCTGCCTTTGGCCATGGCTCTATCAATCAAGCTTTTCCAAATCTATTTATTACACAGCCAAACAAATCAAGGAACTCCTCACTGCGAGGACCGTAATCTAACTCTTTCTTTCATGGCCTTGTTTGGTAATGGTTGCCGTTTGATTGATAATATAACCTCCTAAACTTTGTGAGCCTGGAGGAAACAAAGCAATCTCTGGCTGCTGAAAGAGCACCACTGTCATTTCAACTTTCATCTTCTTCTGCTTTTTCTACCAGTAATATACTTCTGAGGAGTTAAGTTGCAATTTTAGGAAAAAATGTTTTTCTGTGAAAAAGGAGAAACAAGAAATTTAAATAACTAACTTAAAAAAAAAAAACACAGACATTCAGTGACTCAGTTTTGCTTTCAGTTCATTTGTCTGAGGCAGTTCTGATCCTTTATTACTTCTACACATCACAAAGTGACCTGGTCAGCTAGCATGTAATAAAACATTGAGCAGGTGGCGCCTGGGTGTAGCTGAGGCCATAAAAAATAAAAAGACTGATGTTCGAGGAAACATCTTACTGAAAACAACGGAAAGAGAAATTTTCAGACAGCCTCACCACCAATGCGTGCACATTGTAAATTGACCAACTTGCAACTTAGAAAATTGAGAAGAGAACACTTTGTCACGCAATTGGCTATGTGTAGATTACATGATAAAGCATCGCCAAATCACAGCTTTTCTTGTGAATCCTTTAAGGGACTAAAAACATAGAGACATGTCAGCATGTCATACCATGCAAATGTTTGTCTAAAAGCAGTCAGGAAATTAGTAATGTGCACACTACACTGTCCCCCATACTGGGATATGGAATGTTTTAGTTTCTTTAATATATAGGGTAAAATATTGGTGTAAAGTACCTTGCTTAGGTAGTTCCCACATGTGATATGAACCTATTAATTTCTGGTCTTAAGGCCACCTCTTTAATACAGTGCATGTTATAATACACCTCTGTAACTAGACCTCACGTAGAATAGCCTTAACGTAGCTTTCAAGACAAGACTGTTTTTGTCACTCATGCTCTTATGAGATGCTATACTTCCTGACCAACCAATATACTGGATCTTTACTAAATATTTATTTTTAAGGGAAAATCTAATTTTTCAGTTATTCTTATTTATTTTGTATTGGAATCAGCAATTGTGCTAATGCATCTTGGCACATTTCTACAAATCCTGCTGCTACATGCAGGGAGAGTGAGGAAGCATGACCAGTCTCCTCCAATCCTTGGCTCCCTCAAACAAGCCATCTCTTTTCCACCACCCAGCCTGCACACAGTGCCGACCCTCTTGACGGTAGTTCTCCAGGCACCCAGGGAGCCGATAGGAGATGATTTACTCACCCCAGCTGGGTGGTGCTCTATACAGTCCTGGGCACTATTAGTGAATGACATTAGTTGGATTCGTGGATTAGCTGGAGTACAGACTCCAGTTTACAGGGCTCAATCTGCGCCTAAACTGGGGTGAGCGCCTTTGCTGGCTGAAACACTTGGGAGGTCACATTCCATTCTTTTCGGCAACTTTTCGGCAAAGGTCTCTCAGGTTGATTAAGAGATCCCTGATCTACAGCAATTTCCAAGTCTTGCCATAGATTCTCGATTGAATTCAAGTCAGGACTTTCAAGGAAATTCACTTGGTTATTCTTATACCGCTCCCAGGGTACCTTGAACCTTGGACATTGGGTCATTTTTATCCTGTATTTTCTCACAGTTGAAGGTTTTGGCAGACTGAAGTCCATTTTCCTCTAGGATCTGCTCAGACCTCTCCATCCACTTTCTTCTCAATTTTGACACGTTTTCCAGTTCCTGTTTATCTGAAGTGAATCCCCAATACAGGATGCTGCCTGTAATGGGGACTTGGAACACATGTTTTGATGCTCAACATAAGTGGAGTAAAACTGTTTTCCTGTTTTTGTCATGTGGTTAGCCGAGTTTTAGGAAAAAAGACTTAGACTTTTGACTTTTTTTCTCAGTTTAATTCATCTTTGGTGCTCAGGGTCCAACCCTGGGGACAATAGGTGTAAGAAAATCGATGTCTGAAACCTCAAAGGGTAATTCACAGTTGTCGATGTTCTCACAGTGTCTCCCTGGTCTCGGCCCTCCTGTTTCACCCAAGCTCCGGCTAACTTGCATATTTAGCTCTTGCTTCAATCCTCAGGCGGAGAAGGAGACCTATCATCCTGGTAAGGTACTCCATGCTGGAGCAGGAGAATGTCTGGGCCTTTCGCCGCACCATAGCTCATACATTAAACGGGGCCCTGGAAGCAAGCCAGCCCATGCTAGGCCACGACAAGTCCATTAGCCACTCGCTCACGCAAGTCTTACAGAATGTAATCACATTAGCATTCTCACTCAGTGGCTGGGTAAGTGACCGCCCAGTGTTCTACCGAGCCCACCCCCCAAGCCTCGAATGGTCTCTCGATTTCTCTTCTTTTGGTTTTTTGTTTAGATAGAAAGAGCAATGGGGCTGGCGTTTCGATATATACAGACATAATGCAACAACAATCCAGGCCCGACCATGATGTACGTTTGAACGTTTTCTAGAATACACTGAAGCAATTCATCTCACTTCCTATTGACCAATAACCAGAGCCCATACAAAGCAGGCATGTTGGCTGCAGGGATACATGTTCATTTTAAATATAAAAATTGTAGCTAGTTTATTTATTATTTATTCAATTTCATGATATTTCGAACAATACAGAAATAACAAAAAAGGAAGCCTGGGTGTTGAGAGGCAGGTTTAAGCCTGGGTGTTGAGATGCGGGTTGAAACCTGGGTGTTGAGATGCGGGTTGAAGCCTGGATGTTGAGACGGGGGTTGAAGACTGGGTGTTGACACGTGGGTTGAAGCCTGGGTGTTGAGACTCGGGTTGAAGCTTGAGTGTGGCGATGCGGGTTGGCTTCAAGAAAAAACAACTGGCGGTGGGGGGGGGGGGGGGGGGGGGGGGGGGGGGGGGGGGGGGGGGGGGGGGGGGGGGGGGGGGGGGGGGGGGGG
>JAOYSI010041327.1:0-26049 GCA_025775065.1 Hiodon alosoides
CCCCCTCCACCTCCTCTTTCCACCAGCACCACCCGCTTTCCATGGCCACCGGAAACCACTAACCACCACTAGACTTCTACCGAACCCCTGCCCCACTGTAGCTTCCACTTAAAAGTCTTGAGTGTCTTTAACGGGAGTCGCCCGACGCCTTGAACTCTTTTCAGATATGACTTTGGATGACGTGCGGGAGTACGAGAAACAAATGCATGAGAAAACCAACATTAAGGTTTGCCATGACGACCAAGAGACGTCCACAAAGTCGCCCTCTCTGGACGAAATAGAGATCCCTGACAGAGAAAGTGTACGTGTTTTATACTTTTGTAATTCAGTGTACGAACTCCTCTTCACAACCCTTCGACACACACGACTCATCACACTTACTATCAGCAACAGTCTCTAGGGGAACGCCCCGTGTAAAACTAAACAAGCATGATCCAAGCGTCTAACCATGGGACTGTTTTAAAACAGTTGGGGTTAGAGCTGTCTTATCTTGTGAAATTTACTTTACTGACACACATTACGCCGCTGTTATATTTTTGATTATGACTATACCTAACATTTAAATATTACAAAGATGTTACTTTTTTTTTAACTTAAGTGTTAATTCAGTTCCAATGATCAAGAAAGAGCTGTATTAAAAATTCACTACACCGTGGACAAAAGACTAATACTAAATCCCCTTCCTTCTTCTCTCGTTTGTCTCTTCCTGAAGACATGACAATGGATGAGGTGAGGGAGTTTGAGCGCGCCACGCAGGAGGCGACCAACAAGAAGATTGGGAGTTTCCCCCCAGCAGTGGCCATCAGCGAGACCCCCCTGGCGTCCTGTACCCGCAGCGCCCCCTCCACGCCCCTCTCCACTGAGGCGCCCGAGTTCCTCTCTGTGCCCAAGGACCGACCCCGCAAGACGTCCGCCCCCGAGATGCTCACCCTGCCCGACCCCGCCCCGAGAGAGACCAGCCCCAACCTCTCACCGTTGCAATCTGGCTCCCAGCAGCCTGAGTGAGAGGCTCTTGCCCCCAGTATTTATTTATGATATGTGAAGAATCAAAATAGGAAATTAACGATCCACATGTGGCCTGAAATCCATATTGTCCTTGCAAGAAGTCATCTTGTCAAAAATCTGCATGATTTTTTTAGTCCTGTTATGAAGCTGACATTTTTTTCCCTGGCAGTCTGAGTATTATGTTATCAGTTACTCTTACAGTATATTATTTTGAGAATATCCGTATTCAGGTAGCTGTTTTACACAGGTGAATAAATTACACTTTTTACAATTGCTTTGACACGTTTCACAAGTCATTGTGCTAAACTCGTAAAACAAAAAGGCTTAAATTACTCACATCAAAACCAGAGCAAAATGCAATTTTTTTTTTGTGAAACATCGTGCGAAGGTGATTGTCAGGAGACCAAGCCATTTTCAATAATGAACCTTAATTGCTCAGTACTTTCATCATTTGGTATATGACCTGAAAGGTAGGCAAAATTTGAGACGGATCCTTATTTAAGGCAATCACTTTTAAAGAACCGAATAGGTGCGAGTTTTGCATTATTGAACATGTGGAACATGATTTACTGTACTTACTGGTTAAAATGTGAACTCCGTATGTGTTTACGCATTTATGGTCTTTTCCAAAAACGTGTCAAAGCAAATATTAAAAATATAACCGAGGAACAATAAGATTGATAAAGTAATATTTAAAAGTAATGTATCATGTCTGTGTTGCGTTGGGGTGCATTTGGAAAATCTCGACCCCGATTTAATCTTGAGTTCTGCGAAACCAAATTTTAAAATATACGCGGGCAAAGCCGTTAGCAAGGTACAATCACAGAAAGGGATTACCTCTCAGGTCTCCATTAATCCGCTTCCTCGCCGATGCTTTCAATACACATGCCAAGAAACCGTCTCGTACTCGCTGATAAAACATTACGTTCTACTTGTATTTTTTTTTTTTTTTTTTTTAGAATGTGCACATTTATATCTACGCGTGCTCACAAGCACTGCGGCGCTCGGCTGGTTTGTACAAAACAATACCCTGTATCGGAAGTCGTTAGGAGCGTGGACGTTGAGCGCGTGCACTTCAAACATCAAAGAAATTGGTGAAAACTGATAATCTGGGAGTCGCTCATATGGGTGTTTTTTTTCTCTCTCTCTCTCTCGCTGTCCTAGATTTTAGACTGTTCGCTCATCGGGTGACGAACGGGAAAGGGTGTCCCGGTAATGTGTCACATGAACAACAACGTTTTGTACGGTGTATCTTCAATTCACATTAACGTCAAATTCCACAGTTAATCAAGACCAACAGGTTTAAAAATTTTGCATGTGTATGCCATTTATATATATATATATGATGACTAGGGAAACGCAGTATTAGTAAAAAATCTAAATTCACCAGGAGTTGCCCAATCTTGTATACTTCTCGTGTTTTGTGCACTGTGGGTTACCTGGTTGAGACTTGAGCATGCTCCGCAAATACAATCCCAAATAGTGCCTCCGCGTGCTACTGTATCTCCTTATCTGTAATACCAAATCTGTAACATAACAGTATGAACCTTTACTTAATGTAGTTGTGTTTATGTAAAGCAAAATCATTCTGAAACATTTTGCAACCAACTAATCGCACTTTACATTAAACTGCATTTAATACCGTATTTATCAGTAGAATAAATACAATACTTTCAACAACAAAAAAAAATTATTATTATGACAGTACACTTAAGTATGATGATCGTTTTTTCAAAGAATTGATTTGGTCTCAACCAAGGCAGGTTTGCAATGCAATTCAATCTTAAAGAACAACGCATCGAAACGTCTTGATTTAAACAAAGAGGATACTCCTAACAGTTAATCGTGTAGTGGAATGTCCGGTATGCCAATCACAAAATACGCCATTGCTTGGCCATTAAGTCTTGATCTTGGGGACATTTACATGTTTTCTTATCCTATTATGTGTTGCTCTTTGAAGGTAAATGTGATCGCATTGTGAGGAAAATCGAAGTCTCCTGTGGAGTTGACTTTAAAAAGACTGATGTTGAGGGCATGACGAAGCAGGGCATTTAGGCGTTTTCTTTTTCAAAGGAAATATTAAAGCCTGGGTATTAGTTTGGTAGGACACACCAGATGTTTATCACTCGGCCCTGTGAGGGCTGTCAGCTCAGTATGCAACACAAAGTAAGTTTCATTTAGGTATATATACCCTACCCTAGATGACCTTTAAGACATGTGAACAGATACAGGGTGAGTCTTGTTTCTGTTTCTGTACATGTATTCATTTTTAATAGCAATGCTTTAGATTTTGTCTTTGTTACCCATTCTTCTATATTCATTAGAATGTATTTGCTCATAAATGACCTTGTGCTTAGATTGTATTTGGTTCTAAAATAAACAAGTAGCTTCTTTTACTTTGTAAAAAACCTCCCAAAGTCAGATAAAATGATTTGCTGAATTATGTCATTTTGTAGATTAGTAAGTGAAAAAACCACATTGTCAACAAATGTTGAAGGTCTTCATGAAGTAGAAAAAGTGTATAAATGTTCTTTTACAAACACAGTGGTGGGATTTTAATTTTGTTATTTAATTTTTGTATTCCTGCATTGATGTGACCTAAAATGAGATCAGACCCTAATTAAAGATAAACAGAACCTGGCTGAACAAATAACATCCAAAAAACTGCTTGTTCCCTTTATTTATTGAGCAAAGTAGTTCATCAACATTCAATTTCCTTGTCTGAAAAAGGATGTTAACCTTCAGATTCACTAACTGCCAACATTCCCTCTAGTAGCAGGTACTGTAAACAAACATTTCCTGTTACTGCTGAGCAGCCCTGCAAATCGGTTTGGGGAAATCTAGGCCCATTCCTCCAAACTGATCTGCTGCAATTCAGTCGTATTTGTGGGCTTTCTTGCATAAACTGCTCACTTCACAACCTGCCTCGACATCTCAATTGGGTTAAAGTTTGGACTTGGACTCGAATACTGTACATTTATTCTACATCAGCCGTTCTATTGTAGATTTACTTGTGTGTTTAGGACCGTTGCTTTGCTGCGTCCTCTGACATTTTCCTGTAGAATGTGTTGATACAATCCAGAATTAATTCCATCATCAATGCTTGACATAGTCTGGGTCCTGAGGCAGAAATGATGCACACCAATTAATGTTCAGTGTTTTCCTAATGGTGGACTTATGAACACGGGCATTAGCTAATACAAGAGTGGCCAGAACATCCTTAGACAATACTCTTTGGGGTTCCTGGTGTCCTGAATTTTTTATTTTTTATTTTTTAAGTCAGGTTATCTTTATCTATTACTTTGATGAAGATCTGATAACACTTTAGGTCAAATCTTTGCAGAAATACAGAATATCTGGTTTTGCAGACTCTGTCATCTCTGTCATTCTTCACAGAATCTTTAATGACAATTTACATTATCCAGTAGCCAGTTTAGGAATTGTAATCATATTTCTATAAATCTTGCAAGTTGTTTTAAACTGTTTTTAACATTAACTTTTGTAAAATAAATAAATGAATAAATAAACTTTAAATAAATAAATAAATAAAAATCTGTTCATAAATAAAGAGAGCAAGAGTCAAGTTCCAATTACCCATGTCTGTTTTTTTTTTAAATCTGCTCGGTTTTTATTATTATTATCAGTAGTAGAAGTAGTAGTAATTTTGTTTGTTTTCCATTCTGTAAAAGTGTTCTTTGAAGTGTTTTCTGTTGAGATTTTGTTTAAATGTTATTAGCATTGGGAAAAATTCAATGCATCTAAAGAAACAAGAAACATATACATGTCAATTTATGTTGATGTTCAAAATCGGGTTTTGTTATTATTTTTCAGTGACTATCAGTACTTATTTTCCTCTTAATAACAGAGTTATTTCTTATTTTGACTTCGCTTTTTTATAGTTTAATTTTGGTATTCCTCGGTTATTTCGATTTCGATTTTGATTTTTTACCGAATGTTTGAATATTACAAAAGGACCAAGCTCTGAGTGTCAGTCTTAATACGGTCAAGCTGATGTAGTTTTTCTTGATGGTTTTCTTTTACCTTATTTGTCGTTATGATCAAACATTTATTAGATCTTGTAGTAAATAAAGTTTACTTGTAATTACATTGTCTTATGTCGTTTTATGCCGGCGTCGATTTATGTTGCACGGTTAGATATATATATAAATTTGTTTATATATGAAATCAAAATCAATTTATTTTGAATGTAGTAATTATAACAATAGAATATTAGACCCACTGCCAAATAAATGTAAAATTGTTTATTTTTATAATTATTATTATCATAGAGAAGGAAAGAGTATAAATACGACAAGACACGGCTCACGTCAGTTTTTCTGGCCAGTATTTACCTAAATAAATGAATACAAATCGAATGTTTTTTTTTAATTATTATTTATATTTTAACGAAGACTTAAGCTAAACTAAGAAAAGAGAAACTTTCATGTGATTCGTCGACAGTGATCTCCATTTTTGTAATAAGTATGCCACAGCCATAGGGGCAGCCTTTATAGACAATGAAGCCATTTTTGCCATACCAAATCGGAGCTCTATGGTAGCGTCATGAAAGTCTCGCGATTGCGTACCTTCTCATTTTACCCAGCATGTACGATGGCCACGCTGCATGAAGTGTTCACGTTGTGCGGACTTGTATCAGGGCCGAACTGTGCTGAACATAGTGTTCAGGGGATTGAACGGGGCAAGGATGTCGACCATGTCATCGTCACCGATTCTGGGAGATCCGTAACACTGTACAAGGTAACGTTAACAGTAGAACTTGCCCAGTACCGAACGGTAACAGCTGATAGCCCACTCGGTCTCGTGTCCATGAAATCCATTGGTTTCAAAACATGCGAATGCTACACACTAATGATTGGCAAACGTAGTTTCGTGGTTAAATCAGTTTAAGAGTATCTGCTCTTAATTGTCATCCTAACCGGACGCATACAGCGATTCGGTCGCAACACTATTTAATACAGCCCACCAGGTCACGTTATTCAAATCTGTTTATCAGGTCTCCGACCAAAAGCCACTGGGTAGGTGGACAGTGAAACAGGGGCAAACTATAACCTGCCCCGCGGTGAGCAATACTCAGACCGGCGAATACGTGGTTGTCACTGACAAAAAGGTAAGCGGGACTCCTGTGTTGTATTAAAACTTTTTCTGGATTGGGTTTTCCTCACTAACGTTGCGTATTTTTCGCCTTTAAAAACATATGATAGGATTGTTTTCTATGTTTACAATTTTGATATGGCGAAATGCCTGGGTCCATTATAACTTTGTTTGAAACAAACATTTGTCAAAGGGATAAAGTACAAATGATTGTTAAAATTATAATCTACCAATAATAATGTATTTATCTATCGACAGGTCATCCGAGTTTGGAAAGATGAAGAAATCAATATTGACAAAGCCTTTAAAGCAACTGTAAGAATTTCAAACTTGAACCACTATCACTTTGTTTTTGTTGCAGTACCTCCAAACAGCAGACTGTTCTGTTTTGTAGGATCTTTCAGTTTTGTCACTAAAAACATTACTAGAAAATGTATTATTTCCTACCCTGACAGAGTAAGGGTTGAATGCAGTTATACTATAGGTTGTGGTTTTTTACCTATTTGTAAGACACTTTCGTCAAGGCCATGGAGGTACGGTACATTTAGTGCTGAATAGAGCAGAGCAAGAGTAGAGTTGGCTAATGCTAATTAGCCCTGTAGTCTGCAGTTTTGGTCCTGGGGCGCGCAGTCCAGTTCTGAGTGCTTCTAATGTTTAAATTGTCCATGGTTGGACCTTTTATTATTGGTCACTGTTATTTTATTTTACCTTTTTATAGGAAATTTTTGCCCTCATTTATTTATTCATATTTTCTGGGCTATAACCTTTTTTCTTTTCCTCCCTTTAATCGTCAGTGATCAACAGGCAGTTCTGATTCTCTGGACCCGGGTGATTTAGAGTTAGATAAGTGACCCACTGGGCTCAGGGTTTTGCTGTAGTGGGGTACTTACCGCATTTTGCCGCGTGCAGGTCTCCGCTGACGTGGAGAGGGTCCATGCCGCCCCAGACTGTGAGCCGGTGGTCCTGTTTGACAGAGGGGATGTCAGGCTGTTGGATGCTCTCCTGGTCTCCCCACAACAGCCCATAGACAATGTCCTGTCAGAGGAGGAAGTCATCAGGTCCGCCACGCTCTTGCATGTTCATCTACGGGGGACGTGTGTGAAAGTTAGAGCTACACTGTGTCTTTGGTGTATCTGACCCATTCCTGCTCTGGTGTCTCGTGGCAGTGTTACTGCTTTGTTTCTTGGGGTGATTTTTCCATGGTCTTTTCACCGTGGCCATTAATCCGGTCAAAGTAACTAAAGGCGAAAGGGTCGTTCGTCGCTTCTGTGGCGTTGGGAAAGGCATGCAGTTGACCAGCTCGTGTTCTGGTGTTTGTTGTGTTTTTTTTCCTCCAGGTGGAGCAGCGTTGTTGTGGAGGGGAAGCGGCAAGTTGTCGTTTTCACCACAGAGAAGGTTAGGAAGTCCCCGTTTTGTGTAAAGAATGGGTGTGTGCCGCGCCTTTACCCCGTCCCTGAAACGAGGGATGGAACCTGCGTCCTCCGTACGCCGGGCAGAACCTCCGATTAGCGGGCTGTCTGTTCTAAATGGTGCCTAATGAGCCCCATTGTTTACTGTAAGAGTGTAACGCTTCCAAGATGCTGTTTAGTCACTTCTGCCAACTTTATTAAGGACAAAATGAGAGTCGGAAGGTAGGGGAATGAGTGTTTTTAATAGCAATGCATTTATGGCGATAAAACCGGGAATAATTTAAAAATTATTCATTCGCTGAAGTAGGCAATTTTTATAATTTGTTATTCATGTAATGCTAGTATTTTGTTCCCTCCATTTGTCGAACGGAATTGACCAACATGGCTATTGAACTTCAACAGTATGATGTTTCTAAATGTAGTGAACCCTCAGGGCAAGCGCCTATTGAATTAATTAGTGTGTGGAACACTGCATTCCAAATCATACCAGCAGATGGCGTAACTTATCAGGTAGATTCAGAGTTTTGATTATACTGCGGTTGGATATGTGAATTGATGTTCTCTTTAAAATTTTACAAAATGTTTTTCCTTGTCCTGTCACAGAAAGAGGACCACTTCCTGTACTTTCAGAGATTCAACCCAAACTCCTTACAGAAGTACAGTCTGGAGTCTGAAGGAGCCGGATGTCACCCTCTAAGTTTCTCTGCTGCCGTCCGCGATGGAAACGTACATCTGCTGTATTTATGTAAGTAAGACCCTTGTATTCAGCCAACACTCTGTTCCAAGGAACGGTCTCTTCTCTAGTATTTGTATTTCATTAAAAATTCCAATTTTATATAACACTATTGATTTTTTTATTTTTTATTCTGCAATACCATGTGTATGGATAGTACTCAAAGCAAACAACTGTGCGTTACAAACTTCAGTATTTCTCAGCCCCCTTGTCATTCCACAACCTGCTTGTTTTGCAGACCCAAATGGCTGTGTTTACCAGAGTGCAGTGTCAGTGCGGGGGGTGGCCGCGGGAGGCGTGCAGTTCCTGCCCAGGACCCTGCTCCTGAGGCTGCCCATTGGCGAGGGGCACCTCTCTGCTGCTGCTGCGCTCTTCCTGGACGAATCCCACCTGGCTGTGGTGGGGGCACCACACCCCTCTGCCGGCGCCGGTAAAGGTGAGCGGGGAAAAGGGGGCCGTGACACCGATCGGGGTGGTATCCACAAACTTCAGCAAAGAACCCAAAGGAAACCGTTCTGCCCAGAATACGTGTATGGGATAAACAATCATTTGAATGTCCCCCTGAATATCCCCCTGAAGTAAATCTCTCGTTTTCCTGGCAGACTTCCTGTGTATCTGGAACACCAACTTCCAGACCCTGCAGGCCGGGAAGGAGCTGGTGGGGAGGGTTCATGGACAGGTTAGAAGGACCTTCCTAGATCATCTTCATCATCATCATCATCATCTTTTTTGTTTTTCTCAACGTCTCTTCCTCCCTCTCCTCAGCTGTGGTGCTACTCTGGAAGGCTATACGTCCCTCACGGGAAGGCCCTCGTCGTCGTCCCCTACGAGTGTCAGAAATCATCCCTGGCCGCAGCCTTGGGAAGACTCCGACAGAGCCAGTCGGAGGGTGAGAAGCTCAACAGCGTTAAGATGAAATGACCGTTTCCGAAAGTAGTGACGCCTGCGGGGGAATTTGAGTGGATCGAAGATGAAAGCTGAGATCGGGGGAATGAACGCTGGGTTTTGGGTTTCGTCTGCGCAGGCTCTCAGCCAGCCGCCGCCCCCGTCCTGTCGTGGAATCCCACAAACCAGGAAGTCTCGGCGCTGCCGCAGAGGACTCTCCGGGGGGTGGAGACACGGAAAGGCGTAAGTTATACCACGCCCCGACTCGCGCAGTCTCTCTCAGGAGAGCGTGTGGTTAAGTGTCTGCATCGTGGGTCTTGTATTCTTCTTTGAGTGGGAAGGGCAATGATTCAGTGCTACCGTTACTATGGTGTCACGGTACAGTGATCCCACTGATGTGTCTGCGGTGTCGCTACGATACTACTAGCTGGGGTTTCAGCTTTTGCTCTAGCTTGGATTCCCTGTATGGGATGACCATGTGTGCTTAGCTTTGAGTAAGTCGACCGGCATAAGGGCTTTGGATAAGAGTAATAAAGGTGCCAAACTTGAATAATAGTGTTTTAGCCTGTTAAATTTTGCATTGATAAAGGATGAAAATGTTGCTGCTTTTATACGTATAGTACCGCATTGATCTGACTCCACAGAAACTGAGCAGGAAGAGCCAGGCTGTGGCCGTCCTCACGGTGGAGCAGGTCTTGGAGCGGATCAAGGTATGATGCTTTTTGTCTCCACGCTCGCGCTTACGGCTGGAGATTTCCTGGGTTCGGTCTACGCTGGACTGCGTTAGCTTCCGTATGACTCTCCCTAAACGGTGACCCTGCTCAGACCGCCCCGGAGGAAGATGTGGAGAAGGAGGTGGAGGCATGCCTGTTCGGAGGCGCCGGCCCAGACGTCCAGCTCTCCGTGGGGCAGATGGCAGTCCAGCTGGTGGCACGCTGCCAGTCCGAGCCAGGCTTCTACCCCCGCCGCGTGCTGGCCCAGCTGGTGCACACGGGTAGTCTCTGTCACAGGTGGGAGTACGTCTGCAGTGGGTTGCACGGGTGGTCTCTGTCGCAGGTGGGAGTACGTCTGCAGTGGGTTGCACGGGTGGTCTCTGTCGCAGGTGGGAGTACGTCTGCAGTGGGTTGTATTACTGTTTTTGTCGATATAAAAGTAAACGTTACATACAGCAAAAAGCTCCCTTTATAATCTCTTCAAAATTTGAGATAAATGTGAATCGGAAGAGCATTTATTTTATGCATGAAGGACAGGACATACTGTTGAAGCAGCAAAAAGACTTAAATTGGTTATGAATATTGCTACTATAGATTGAATTCCCTGAGCAACCTGGATTGTTTCTGTTTATCCAATCGTTTAAAGGGGGAAAATTTCCAATGGAAGAATCCTTATCCTTTTGTTAAAACTGACATTTGATCCTCCCCCTCCCAGTGTGTGCCCAGACCTCCTGATGCTCTCTTTGGAGAGGAAGGACTACTCACTCACCCAGCTGTGTCTGCAACACTTCCCGGACACACCTGAGGACATCACCTGCGCCTGCCTGAAGGCCTTCCTTAGGTGAGTGGGCCCGAGGAGGGTGACCTTTGCCTGCGTTGAGGAGACGCTGTGTTTTTTTGTTTGTTTTTTTTGTCATGCCGGTTTTGGCCGCCCTGTAAACTGAACGGCCCCCGCGCCTTGCTCTGGTACGTCGCGCAGCGTCCCCGACGGCGATCTGGACACGGCGTCCCTGGAGCCGGACAGCATGTCGTTTGTGGAGGGCCTGGCCGCGGGCTCACCGAGGGACGGAGCCCCACAGAACGGCTACAGCCCTGCGCCTCCGGAGGACCAACACTGCGACGCCCAGCCGGAGAACGAACTCAGCTGGCTGGAGCGGCCCTGCCCGGTGGGGCTGAAGAAGGCGGCGTTACTGTATCCTTAACCTGAACAAGCGCTCGCCGATGCGTTGGAACGCTTTGCAACCGTGAACCCATCTCTAGGCGGTAAACCTGTTGTTGTGGTTTGGTGTGAGGTGTTTGGTCGTTTCCTTGACTCTGGCCTGCAGCAATGAAGTCCTTCAGACGGCCCACACCGAGAGCTTCCTGCTTCCGCCCTTGAAGGACCTACCAGCCCAGCACGTAGTTGTGAGTGTCCGCTACGCCGCCCCTGCTCGGTCGGCCTGCTTTCGCGGGGGTTTGGAGAAACGTCGTTTCCTGTGTCCTCCCGCGGCCACAAACCCGCCTTTCTTCCTCCTTCCAGCTCTTCCTCCGGTATCTCCAGTTTTTATATTTGAAATATTCCCAAAACGTGAGTTCGCCGGGGCCTGGTCCGAGCGGTCCGAGGTCGCCAACGATGACACAGGTGTGTGCTCGTGCTTTTTCCGTTCTCCTGGTGGACCTCGGCCATCGTTTTTGATTACGAGATGTGTAGTTTAAGTGTATATATATATATATAATGATGTTTTCCATTTGTTTGTAGGTGTTGGACTGGGTCTGCCTGCTGCTGGATGCTCATTTCACAGTGTTAGCGATGGTTCCTGAAGCAAAGGATTTGCTGTCGCACCTCCACAAGTTTGTACGATCCCAGGTAAACGGCCTTGTTGCGTTTTAAAATGACATTCTCCTCGCCCGCTGTATGAGTACGTTTTGATCCAAGGCGGCTTTGTTTGTCAGTCATTCCTATAGTGTCACTTTCCATGGAAAACGCTGCTGAATTGTATCTTCTAAAAGTAATTTTGCCGATTCCCACGTCCAGCGTGATTTGAATCGTTTTTTTTAAACTCCTGATTAATGCAGCTGTGCATTTACACTAAACCTGTTCAGTTTAAGTAATTTGTTCTTACTTTTCCAGGTGAGGTTATTCTCTGAACTTGGGAAAATCCAGAGCAGTCTTCAGGAACTCCGTAAAGTCAAACAATCTGAGGACGCCGGCCTGTACTCCATCGAAGTTATAGAGCTGTTGTAGAACCAAATGTACAGATTCTTTGTTTTTGTTTTTTTAAATACATTTGCCCCGTTGTCCTTCACCCTAATTTAGTTCCTTAATTGTGCAGTTCTCTTGCATTTACACACTCCTTTTTATGTTGGATGTTTTCTTGTACAGGACGTTTAGCCAATATTTTCATCCCTTACAACTTCCTTGCCAGTCTGTGCTTTTTATCCTTTGAAAATGGCCTTCCTCAGTCCTGGTTTTATGGTTATATTTGGGTATCCATGGTAATCCTTTTAAACAGTGGCTTGTCCCAATTAGCCCGGTGTCAGCCAAATCCCAAATAACAGTTCAGTTAAAACCAACGGTCAGGAACGGAGCCTTCAAATTCAACAGGGCAGCATAAAAAATTTACACGAGATTCAGATTTCTCTGGGTCTGGACTTTCTGCAGTACATTAGCTACATATCTAAAGAAACCATTCATATTTACCAACTTGCCAATAAGCTAATTGCAATAATGTGATTTTATTTCTGAATCTAGTGGAGATACTTGATGCATGGCATATTTATTACTGTGCTGTTAGGATGTTCAAGTATTGGAGAAGTATTTAAGTCCGTTGATTAACTTGCCGGCTAAATAGAAGTGAGCATTTTCATGGCACCCTTCCACAGCATCTAGGGTACTCAACTCTCCCTTAAAACGTAAATATGACAATAGCGGCAATATATCGTATTCGAACTAAATTCAGTATATGCGTTTACAAAGAGTCAGCTTTACGCGCAGTGTCCCGCAAAATCAGTCCTGAATTTGGATTAACTTAAGTTGGTCCGCCTGCCTGGTGGTGGCTTACCTTAGCTCAATTTGTGGGGTAAATTTTACCAACTATGCAACGGAGCACTGATTTTCTAGCTGTTTCAACCGTCGCTTAGTCTGGCATTTTGCCAGGTGACTATAGTTCGTTACTCTCGTTCTGAAAGTACAGATTAATTTTGGACTGATTCCAAGCCATGGATGTATTTCCTGGAAAGAAAGAAAAACTGTGGCGTCGAGTAAATTATCTCCAAATATTCCCTTGCCGAGTAAAATTTCCATAAATAATAAAATAAATTTAATAATAAAAAATAAAAAATTAAACATCAATCACGATGATTAACCGGCTCGTTGAAATGTTAGGTTAATGGGAGTAAAATATCAACTCGTAGTCGGCAGGATTCGAACCTGCGCGGGGAGACCCCAATGGATTTCTAGTCCATCGCCTTAACCACTCGGCCACGACTACTTCTTACGGGTATTTTGGCGTATTTCCTATACTTTTTTTCCATTTTGCACAGGTTTTTTTAAATTTATAATGAAGTGAAGTATTATCGTATTTTGTGAGTTAAGCCTAGAAAGTCATTAAACATGCAATTATTCTATACGGCAAAAATCGTATTACTTCGCTAAAGGCAGACTGCAGTGGATTATTTCACACCAAACGATGAATGCGCTTTAAACCGCGTTAGATAAACAATTGGGGAAACACAGATAATTAGTTTCTCAGCCATTATGCAGCGCATGTTGTAAACATGAACTCATTAATTTTGCACCGGAGCGTAATCGAACAGACACAGGGCGTGAGGCTATGTAGACTACTCTTAAATGGGTTACCTATCCGTCGCAGAGGAGACACTGACAGAGCCGTAGTCAAACACGGGGTCAACTTCAAAGTCGCCAATCCAAAGAACCTGTTAATCGCTTAGCCAATAAAGATAAAATATGATTAAGAGGGAGGAAATATCCTTTACGGTTTTATTGGTTCGGTCCGCCTGCAAAATTCAAATTATTGAAATCATTGAGCACCGACTGTAGTGCACCAAGGTGCAGGCCATTTCTGTGGTCTTGCTTTTAGATGGGTGGGACAGTCTCAGATCGCCTTCATTTATTTTATCATTTATCTGCCATTGTAGGTTCCTGCTGAGGCTACATATACAAGATATTTGTCAGTTGCTAACCACATTTCGTTTTAGGCATGGGAGAGGTAAGTTGCGGCCAAACTGACAAAAGACCGGCTCAACTCCAGTGAAATACCAAACAGCAAGAATCAAGAATAGACCATAAACCACCTGTAAAGCGCTGATGGAGATCAACCATTCCCAAAGCGGAAACTAATCTCAGTGGTCCGCTCAACCTTTTGTTGGACTACTTCATATTCAAAACATAACCTACTGTGTCAGTATTTTGCAGTTCTCTCGACTGCCTCTGGGGTCAAGAGGTAATTTCCATGTTGCTTTCAATTGGCTAAAATAAAATCAATATTGATAACCTCTGGAAAATGCTATGCGTTTCGATTGTAAACATGCGCTGATACCAATTAAATGTATTTATAGATTGAAGAAGTTGTCGAAGTGTTTCCTGCTTACCAGGCTCTTTACCTATTGACTCAAGTCCCGAATGTCGGAAGTATGGGGTCCACAATGTAAAATAAATAAATAAATAAATCAAACTTAGGGGTATTTCACAAAACAGTCCTTACTGTGTCTAAGAATAAGTGGTAAAATACTTCATAATGTATAATAATTCATAATGAGTTTATCTTCACTGTACTGTTTTTAACCAGTCTTGTTGTGGACGAGATTACGTTTTCTGTACACACCTCTGACAGGTGTAACACACATTCAAGAGACACGTATCGACTTAAATGTTAAATAACCACTTAAAAATTAAAGGATTTTAATTTTTAAAGAGTAGCTATTTAATTTCAATTAGTTCATGTAAATACGGATAACTGTTTTACGTATATTGACTTAGCCTCCTAGCTAGTTATTATTCGTAGCAAACGACTTATAATTTACAATATATTTTTCTCATATATAACGGTCATGACAATATTCTGTGCACTACCTATGCAAGCTATAGGGCCGCCGTGTTTATGTGGTGCGCATGGATTTTTATTTCAACTCTTTTTTCATTGGATGTAAGCTTGACGTGTAATGACTAAAAAAACGACAAGTCTTCGCTGCATGTTTTTTGTTTTCATAACATTAAGAGGTCTGTCTGCTATCCTACAGTGTTATAATGGACGGCGTGAGCAAGCAACGATACTGTGGCTAGTTAGTTTTTACAATCAACAAAGCTGACACAGTGAAATAAATTCCTCGACACCTACACAATTGTATTGAAATAACGCTCGAGATGTGCAAAGAAACAATTGTGTAAACATTAAATCTGTGCACAAACACGTTCATCTCTTCACCGAAAATGCTATGGTGTTAGCTTTTATTGTAGAGAGAGATCACGTGATCATCATACTGGGCCTGCTGTCTGTTTTCAGTGGAGGGAGAGAGAGGAAGAAAAATGGCGACTGTGGGCGACCCGGAGCGGGACGCCGGCCATTCGGTTTGAGCTTTCTCTCGCTAACTGAGTCCGGGGCTGAGTGGAACTACTTCTACTAAAACTACGGGCGTTCAGCTTTCAGACAGTAACCATTTTCCCAAGTTTACTTGGGCTAATTCCGCGCGAAAACTGAAATTGAAAATAATACAGTTGTGTCTAAATAATGAGGGGGAGAAGAGGCAGGCCGCCCAAACAGGCGGTGATGCAGGACCATTCTCCCGGGCCAGTCCGCGGTTTGAGACCCAGACGAGGAAGGCGTGGAAGGGGGAGAGGTACATTCGAAGTCGACATGATGACTCCCAGGAGGGGAAATTATCATTCTTCGCGGGGCAGGAGGAAAATGGGATCAACTACGGTTTCAGGCGCTAGGGGAAGAGGCAGGGGTGCAGGCGGCGGTAGAGGGAGACGGGCGAGTAACAAGGTGGTGTACGATGACCACGAGAGCGACGAAGACGAGGATGCTGTGAGTTTGAGATCGGAGGAGGACGAGTTTATCCCCGAAGATCCCGTATCGGAGGAAGAAGACGAGACCTTGGGCGAAGGGTCCGATTATCTGGAGGAAATACTCGATGAAGATGATGCCAGCTACTGTACCGAAAGCAGTTTTCGGAGCCATAGTACTTACGGCAGCACTCCAGGTAAATAGAGCCCTTAATTTAACTCAAGCAACTCGCAGAAGTGAGCTAACGGGGAGCAGTGGTAACAAGTCGAATCGCACATTGTCGGAATATTTTTTTCTTCTTCGTGGAATTAGAATTAAAACTGAAGGAAACTGTATTGTTCAAAATGGAGAATGCACTTATAAACCAGGCCTCCGCTTATCGACATCCACTAGTTTGCTAGCTAGCTATTTAGCAGGTAGTAGCAGCGAGTGTTCCCGCTGACGCTTGCCTGTTACTCGTCGATACAACTCGCTGTTGTGTCGTCGCTGGTGATTTCTGAAGTTCAAGTTCTTTATTTCTTTATTTGCTCCAATTTATGGGAAGGATACACATTTTAGAATTGGCTTTCTTTTACTTTGAGACCGTTACTTATTGGGCGCTGCATTTTGAACTTGACTCTCATTCGAACTTGATTCCACAGTACTATCGTTGGCGGAAATGTAAATAATATATATTATATTTTAGATCGATTTGCCAGAGCGACGAGCGTTAAACAAAGCTATAACGGTCTGGTGCTGGGTGCCGTGCATGGAGTTATTTTATAGATACAAGCATGCAAACGTTTTTCCGCCAGCTAACTCGCTGCATTAAAAAAAGCATAGCCCTCTACTAATGTTAAAGATTGATATTTATTTTGATTTTGGACCGAGACAGTTTTGCAACCATTAACTGTTCACTGTAATTTATCCATGCAACATGTGTATGTATTTGGTTAACTTTCTTTCCAAAGCAAATGACAGGATAACATGCGCCCCTTTGTTTTGAAAATGGGCGCTTCTGTTTCACCTGTTGCAGACGGGACTCCACGTCACAATTTGGCAGTATTTAAATGTTCACAGTAGTAGATTGGAAAGTAGACCCTAGTATAGCGTGGTGACGGGAAATGTACTTTCACGTTCAGTTGATTGAAGATATCTATATTATATCTCAGCTGTTCTATATAAATTATAGAACTAGTCTTACGCACTACGAATGAGCTAAATATTCTTTGAATTTCTTACGGATGGATGATGTACCCAAAGAGGCTGTTTTGAGAGACATTTAAGAACTGAAAATTTCCCCCAGTTCTAGAAGCTTGACTGCGAGTTATGTCATGTATAGAATTTTTCTAAAATTATAACTTCATAAAATCACATTTTATATATCTAATTCATGGAATGCTGAAGGATCTAGTGTGATTTAAAACCTATGATTTGTAATTTTAATTTACATCGTTTTTTTTTGTTTTTTTTAATGTAGTTGCCCTAGACCTGTTGACAGTGCAATAAAATGATATGTCACTGGTTTCAGGGTTGTTAAATAAAATTGTGCATATTTGCTTTTAAAGTATATGTCTTGGAGTTTTGTGCAATGCTTATACCCACTGTCAAAGTGATGCTTTATTTATGTGACGGAAAGTGGAAATTCTATGACGGGCAGGCACATGTACTGGTCACTTGTAATTAATTTACACAACACGGTCTACTCTGAGGTCAGTTAAAACTAATTAATAAAAGTAAAGGGTTGCCGATTTATGTTCTTAAAACTGTTTTATGGGAGGTTGGATCCGCCTAATTTGTCAAATGTGATGTGACATTTATGAATGCAAGCAGAAACTGTTCCCTTGAGCGCTTGTGTTCGTTCGGTCGGGTTCGCTTTGTGCAAATGGTAGAAACACTTTCCTTAACCACCTCTCCTCCTCTCACACAGGAAGGAGGAGGACGCGGGTGCACCGCCCCCGCTCCCCCATCTTCGAGGAGAAGGAGATCCCGCCGCTGGAGCTGCCCAGAAGCTCGGAGGACCTCATGGTGCCCAGCGAGCAGCTCCTCAGCGCCTCCGCCATCTACGAGGTGCTGCGAAACTTCGGTGTGGTGCTGCGTCTCTCGCCCTTCCGCTTCGAGGACTTCTGCGCGGCCCTGGTGGGCCAGGAGCAGTGCACGCTGCTGGCCGAGACTCACATCGCCCTGCTGAAGGCCATCCTGCGCGAGGAGGACACCTCCAACACCACCTTCGGCCCTGCCGACCTGAAGGACAGCGTCAACTCCACGCTCTACTTCATCGACGGCATGACCTGGCCTGAGGTGGTGCGCGCCTACTGCGAGAGCGACCGAGAGTACCACCACGTGCTGCCTTTCCAGGAGGTGGAGGAGTACCCCTTCGGCCCCCTGGAGAGCAAGGTCAAGGTGCTGCAGTTCCTGGTAGACCAGTTCCTGGCCACCAACATCGCCCGGGAGGAGCTGATGTCGGAGGGCGTGGTCCAGTACGATGACCACTGCCGCGTGTGCCACAAGCTGGGCGACCTGCTCTGCTGCGAGACCTGCTCCGCCGTCTACCACCTGGAGTGCGTGAAGCCGCCCCTGCAGGAGGTGCCCGAGGACGAGTGGCAGTGCGAGATCTGCGTGGCGCACAAGGTGCCCGGCGTGGTGGACTGTGTGGCCGAGAGCCAGAAGAGCCGGCCCTACGTCCGGCAGGAACCCATCGGCTACGACCGCCACCGCCGAAAGTACTGGTTCCTCAATAGGCGGATCGTGGTGTGAGTATTGGTGTGGGGCTGCTCTTCAGGCAGGCACACAAATGTGTGTGACCCTGACACAGAGGGCGGGGGAATGCAGGGGCTTCTCGTCCAATCCACGTCAAATTCCGTTTATGGGCCAATCGGGTGACTTCAAAGCAGCGGAGAGCTTTGAGCGATAACCCTCAGCATTTTAGTAGATTGTTGTGAAGGGGTTATGGCCTTGCGTTTAGCTCTGTCGCTAGTTGTCTAATGCAGCGGGGCTGATGGTTGTGTATATGTTTGTTTTGCCACAACGATGGTGTCTATTGGGCATAAAAGGAACCGCAAATTCTTACAGAGGCAAAGGCTGATTTCAGTATCTGTCCCTGAGCTACTGGTAACGATGAGCTTTAGCGTCTCGTTGGTGGCTCAGATTGAGGCCAACTTGTTGTGATAATAAATCAGTCTTAGATGAGTATCACAGCACTTTAACAAATTCTGTTGGCATTTCAGCTCAAACTAAAAGGCTTATTTCTCATTTTACCACTGAACAATGCAATGTATCAAACCAAACTGATATTTGATAAGTGTTTTGATAACAGTGTTTTGCTGTGTGTGATAGCCGGCCAGAATGGAATAGTATAGTATGGTTTTTGCCGCCTTGATACCGCCAGTGCAAAAGGGAATCTTTTCACATGATTTCAGTTTTTGTTTTTAATCTTTAATTTTTTCCTTTATAGTATACATGAGAAATTAAAATGATATGAACCCACATGGGCCTTCATGTTTCTGTGCTCTGGTCAGGAACACTTGGGAGCCCAAGCAGGCCAGACTGTCTGTCAGGGTCTTTATTTTACATGAGTATGATTGGACCAGGTAATAAATAATCGCTGAGCACAGCTGTCAGAGATTGTTTGCGAATGGATTCAGATTGACAGATTGACCCTCTGGTGGCTGCATGTAGTCATTACAAGAGGATCCCGTCAGCAGAGTTTGATTTGAAACATTCTGTCGGAACTGGCTGGCGAATTGGGTTTCTGAGTTACTCAAAACAAGTCGACCTCCGACACCTCAAGAGAAATTGCACATAGGGTTTAGTGGGTGGGGGGCTGAAAAGGGCCCCTCGGTTTCCCAAAGATTTGAAGGCCTCGATGAGAAATGATTGATTCTTTAATGAATGTGGCTTGGAGAGATTTTATTGTGGGGTGGGGCATTCCGTCTGAGGTTTGAATCGCAATTTTAACAACAGCATGGTTTGTGGATCGATGGTCTCAAGCGGTGATTGTGGGGGGTCCGTTCGTTACTGATCGCCGTGCTGTTGATCAAACCGAATGGCTAATTGATTTCAGGGGCCACGTGAAATGTGAATGACAAGTAGAACTTCTGCAGAGACGGCAGTGTGCTGAACGACACGTCAACAGCGCTTCAACGTCTTTCCTCGTCTGAGCGACTGTCCTGCCACGTTGGTCTAGCAGGACGTGTGTTTATCCACCCATGTGGGGTTTTGTTTTTTTGGTTTTTTTTAAAGGACTGCGCTGTGATCATCGTCATGGCAATATGTTAACTAGAATTGTTTAAAATGCGGTCTGCTTTTCTGCTTCATCGCCGCTGGTGCTGTAATCCTCGGGGTATTGTATACAGGTTCGGTGCGTTTACCGTTTAAAAAACAAAGACAAATCGATCCCCCATGACTGCACGGAGAAGGCGGCCACGGACCTCCCCTTCAGCAAGTGCGGTAACGATAACACGAAGGCCGACTGCCGTAGGCGTGCCGTAAGGTCTGGACAGTTGTGGCTGCCGCTGCGCGTCCTGCTCCTCAAACCCGGCTCCTCCGTAAACGGGTCCATTCGCTCTCATGTCTTGGGTCTTTGTGCGCCTCCCGGCTGCTTAGAAGTCGCGGTCCGCCGGCATACTTGCATAGGGCATGTACTCGAGCATTTGTGGGTGTTATCTGTTCACGGTAGGACAGTGTAAAGTGCGTTTTGACATGCTGCACTGAAAAGCCTTATGTAATGCGTAGCAGTGGAGGTTTTTCTGTGGTTTGTTTATTTATCCAAGGATGTGTTATGTAAGTATTGACCTTACACTCTCCCATGTGGCAAAGAGACTAGGTGAGGCTAGTGGTGGGGGGAGGGGGGGTCTTGGTGACGACCCAAGATGCTTTGGAACAGTTCGGGAGAAAAATGGGTGAGGGGGAATTTAATGACAATTTGAAATTTCTATAAATTGATTGATAATTAAAAAAATCTAATAAAATAGTTGATCATATGCTGCGCGTGTCTGTGTGCGCGCGTTCCGGTTCTAACTGTGGTCGCTCTCATCTATCCAGTGAAGAAGACGGGGAGCACGAGGACAAAAACATATGGTACTACAGCACCAAGGTTCAGCTGGCGGAGCTCATCGACTGCCTGGACAGGGAGTACTGGGAGAGCGACCTGTTCGAGACCCTGGAGGAGATGAAGGAAGAGGTTCACGCCCACATGGACATCACCGAGGACCTCACCAACAAGGCCAGGGGCAGCAACAAGTGCTTCCTGACCGCGGCCAACGGTAAGAGGGAACGCTCAGCTTCCGGTGGCGGTGAGGATTTTAACGCCGTGCGCGCGTTAGCGCCGAGAAAACTGGCAGAATTTTTCTCATGCCAAATCAATCCATGGAATGGGATTATGTGCATTTTTTATTTTTTTTCCCCCCAATCCTCAGTGGAATATTTTTGACAAATTGGGCGCTGATGCATTGTGGGAATTCGTTGAGATGACAGTCGTGAGTGATTGTAAGTAGTCTGTTGCTGTTATCCTGTGACAAAGGGTGAAGCAATAACGGAAAGGTTATTATCGGTATTATTAGTAGTTAGCCACTGGGTAATCTTTTCCTCAGGCATTGTGGACAATCCGGTGATATTGGTCTGCACAGTGCACTGTAATGTGTTTCCCCACTGTTGCTGCAGTGGACCTGTGGCTAACCGCCCACCCCCGGTTTAGATTTTAAAAATAAATACATTTCTTTTAGACAATTTGGTCTGAAATCTGGCTTTGCACATCTGTTCGTCTTTTTTTAAATTTAATTTGATTTAAAATCACAGGGCAGGTTTGTGTGGTGGTACCCACCCCACCCCTTCCCAGACAGCTGATGCCATTGAATGCTTATAGGAAACCTGTTTTTTTTTTAATGGAGGTGGGGCTCTTGTGAGTTGATATCTTAAGGCTGTTATTGCCTATGCGTTCTCTCTCTCACATTATTAATTCATGATTCTAATAAATACATTGTAATAGACAAAGTTGCTGTGTCCTTTAACATTGTTACAACGGCGATGTGTCAGACCTGCCAGTCAGGCTGTTATCCGCCAAGGTTCTCACGGGACCCGGGTCCTGGAGGGTCCCCTGGGGGGAGGTTGAGAGCAGGAACCCCCGAGCTCCTTGTGAAGGTGCTTCCATTGTGGAACCCGTGGAGATGGGGACGCGGGGCCAGAGTGTGCACTAATGAGCCCCCAGAGGAGGAGGAGGGGGAGGAGGAGGAGGAGGAGGGGGAATAACAGGAGAACTGCTGCATAAACAACCAGGCGCCCACAGCTGAAGCCCGCACATTCAATTCAAGGACCGCCATGCCAAGTGTTGTCCACCGATGTGATTGTCCAAAATGTATCTAGCATTCCCAACAAAGGTGGTGTGGAAGCAATATTAGAACTGCAGTATTTACTCAATTTGCTTCAATTCAGTCGTCTTCAGTCAGGCTGATGCTAGCATCCTTAAAAGCAAAATAATACTAGCCTGTCAGACTTGGAGGTTGCTGAGAGGGATATGAAGAGGTGACGTTTAATTCAAAGCATCTGCCTCGACACATTATTGTAAGGAGATGGAACACAACGGTGTCCTGTCATTTGTCTTGAGCACTGGTGAACGTTGGGTCAATGGCAGTGGAGTGGTGGGGGAATTGGGCAATTCAGTTGCTTTGGCCCGTTAGCGGTTTATTGGTTACTGGTACCTTTTCATTTAATCTGCACTTTGTGCCCTCTATTTATTTAATTTTTTTGTCACGCCAAGGATAAAGTGGCTTCTGTTTAAAAGGACATAGCGTGTCGTTGGATGGCTGAAGTGCACTTCAGTGCCCAGCGTAGCGTGTCATTGGCTGGCTGAAGTGCCCCTCTCGGTGCCCAGCATAGCGTGTCGTTGGCTGGCTGAAGTGCCCCTCTCGGTGCCCAGCGTAGCGTGTCGTTGGCTGGCTGAAGTGCACTTCAGTGCCCAGCGTAGCGTGTCGTTGGCTGGCTGAAGTGCACTTCTCAGTGCCCAGCGTAGCGTGTCGTTGGCTGGCTGAAGTGCACTTCAGTGCCCAGCGTAGCGTGTCGTTGGCTGGCTGAAGTGCCCTTCTCAGTGCCCAGCGTAGCGTGTCGTTGGCTGGCTGAAGTGCACTTCTCGGTGCCCAGCGTAGCGTGTCGTTGGCTGGCTGAAGTGCCCTTCTCGGTGCCCAGCGTAGCGTGTCGTTGGCTGGCTGAAGTGCCCTTCTCAGTGCCCAGCGTAGCTTGTCGTTGGCTGGCTGAAGTGCACTTCGGTGCCCAGCGTAGCGTGTCGTTGGCTGGCTGAAGTGCCCTTCTCAGTGCCCAGCGTAGCGTGTCGTGGACTTTGGTCCCCAGGGTAATTTTTTCGTCCAGGTTGGCCTTCTGGCGAGTGCCCAAGTATTGTGACCCTGTTAAGCTAATGTTAAGATAAGCTGTAGCCAATAAAAGGTTTGGTTTGATCCTTCAGAGGAGATCCTTGAGCGACGAAAGGTGAAGCAGGAGGCGGAGCTAGAGGAGGTGAAACGCAAGGTGGCGGAGGAGGTCGAGGGGACAGAGCCGGACAAGGCCGACGAGGAGCCCACGGCGGCCAAACCCTCAGGGCAGGACGAGGAGTCGAGCTCGTCCCCGGGCCAGGCAGCCAAGGAGGCGGAGGAGGAGAAGGAGGAGGTTCCAACAGGTACAATGGGGTGGTGGGAAGTTTTCCAGAGAAGGGAATCTTCAGATCTAACTCCACTGTTTCCTGATAAATCTCTTTTCCTCGGTTGGTTTAGTTTCAGTGTCGATCTGGTGAGACGGTTTGCCTTTGTCGTGTGATGATGGTAAAACCAGGAGTTTGTCTGTGTCTGTCTGTGTGTGTTGTGCAATCCACTGTAGCAGGAGCTTCTGGTGTGGGAGAGGAAAGTGACGGCTCTGTGAGGCAGAAATCCGACTCGCCCCACCCAAATGGCGATCTGCCCGTGGCCCCGCCACCCGGCGCTGCCGAGGGGGCCCGGGAAGCCCCTTCTGAGCCGGCAGGTACGGGGTCGCCGGGGCGCTCCACCCATCTGGTCTCTCCGACGCTTCTGTGCTTTTATCTGTTCGTCCAGCGGCGGAAGTTGGAGCGCTAGCTGCCTTGCTTTCCTCCAAAAAGCTCCGGGCTTATCGTCCAAATGCACAATCAAATTCAACACCAATAATCACGAGTCCAAAACGGCAAAACAAAGGGGAATTGTCTTTCCTTGGCTCCGAAAGATGAAGTGTTACAAACCCCGCCGCGCACCTAGAGTAATTGGTATGCTGCGACGGGCTGAGGCATTTTAGTCAACACTAGCGCATTACTCTTGGCTTGGCATTGGCTCCGGCTGCTTATCACTTTTTCTTTGTCACTTAAGCTGGATGCCTGCCTGACAGCTGCAGGGGAGAGGTAGGGGGAGAGAGGGAGAGGAGGAGGGCGGCTGCCATCATTTAAAACCCAGTCTGCCTTCCACAGAGAATACCCGGTATTGTGTGTGTGCGGGTGAACGCAGTCTGTCAGCAACCCCCACCCCGTTTAGGCAATCGCGGCTTTAGACAGATTCGTCAGCCTTCCCAGAGACTCGGACGCCGTCGTTTCTGTGCCACCACTGATATACCGGGATTTCTATCATTCATCTGAAATCGAAGTCCCGTTTGTGCCCTTTCTGACCACTGGTTTATAATGAATGAATCAGTCAATTCCACGCAAGTCTCACTGCACTGATTTGTGTGTTTATTAGTGTAGTTAAAAATGTTTTTACATTTTATTTTTTATATTTTGCCCGCTAGCCTGGACCGTGCGTCCTTTGCGCAGCTGACAGCTCTTTACATGCAGTTTCATTGGCCTTAAAATCCACACCTGAATTGGATTGGGGTGGTCTGCCATTTGCTGAGGCTTTTAAAATGAAATTGAACGCTGTCTACAGAGCTCATCCCAGCCTGTCTTCTGTCCGGGTTTGGGTTTGTGAAAACGGCGCCGTGATGGCTCATGTTTTGAGAGGGGGGGGGTTCGGTCTGAGCTGCCGCGTTGCCCAGTGCGCTGAAGCGCCATGCCTTCTCTGGAGCTCTGGATTAATTGCACCTTTTCATGAAAGGATATGAGAATGGCAGTGCAGCGCCTCGTGCACCAGGGGGAGCTGTTGCTTGTAAAATTGGGGAGCTTTGCGCGAAATCCACTGCTATCGAAATGCTACTTATTTAGGTAATGGTGTTTGTGCAACTTATGGTAATGCATGTGCTGTTGGTGTGTTCTGCTCTACCATCTATGCTTGATTGGTCTATGCTGAGTGTTTTTTTGCGTACGCAAGCATGCAGCCTCTCGGTGCGCGTCACGTTGACGTCCCTTGTCTTTTAGCAGACGCTACGAAGTGCCAAAGTTTTAAGGGTTTGCACGCTGCTTTGCTTTTAACGCGACTCACCTTAGCTGGCCCTGCTGTAGCGTGTGTTGTTCTTGACGCCCCCCCAGCAGTTACGCCCTCGGAGCCGGTGGTCCACAGCGAAGAGGGCGTCCCCACCCTGAGCCAGCCTCCGGCGACCGGCGAGGAGAGTAGCAGCAGCCAGGCGTCTGCCCCGGAGCCGCCCAAGGGCCCGGAGGAGACCAAGGGCCCGGAGGAGACCGATGCAGGGGACAAGTCCTCCCAGTCCTCCGTCACCAGTCAGGATGACACAGGTCTGCGTTCATCTCGCTGGCCAACAGAAACGCACTGGCAGAATGATAACTTTATAGCCTCCTGTTGTCCTGAAGTCCAGATTATATTTTTATTTGTTTTTATAGCATTGTTTAAAAAAAAAAAACTAAAAACATATATTTTTTTGTCCTAAAACATTGTGTTTTTAATCAATGTGTTTTTAATCAATTTTTATGCACTCATGTCTAGATGCTTAATTCTTAGCTGGTTAGCAGGTTAACGGTACCAGAGCAGTTTATTTCCTGGGAAGTCCACTTCCTTAGTCACCCTGCCAACCGATTGCGTAGCATGGGCACCCTACTTTTCAAGGCGCTCCGTGAAGTTGCTAACTGCGCTCCCGTGTCAACCAGGCGAGGGTAAGGAGAAGACGAGCGGGGGCTCGGCCGCCACCCGCATGGTGACCCGCCTCCGTAACCCGGACAGCAAGCTGAGCCAGCGGAAGAGCCAGCAGGTCGCCGCTGCCGCACACGAGGCCAACAAGGTGTTCAAAGAGGGAAAAGAGGTGAGTCACGCTCGCTTAGCTACAGGGAGAACCAGAGC